>JAKTSU010000045.1:0-102208 GCA_030580395.1 Myxozyma nipponensis
GTACCGCTAACACCAAGCACTTCACTGAACAGATCATTTCTCGCTTGTAAAAAATGAAGGGTGTAATCATGCCTTTAGGAACCAAGACCCTGGGGGACATTCACGAGTGTTTAGACGCGGCGCCCGGCCTCTGCCCCGCAGAGCCTGGATTATATTTAATACTGCTTCCCAGGCTATACTCGACGGCTACATGTTCCCAGCGTGAGCTATGGCGAGTCAGTAACAGTCCTTCAATCAGATCCGTGTACGGGCTGTGCTATTCAGGCCGTCAAACGCCGTCCATCGCTGTCAAGCAAGGAATACGAGATGGGCAATGGAGTTTTCGTGTTCGTATCCAGTCGATACCACCTTCGCCGCGCCGCCAGCGAGCGACGCTTGATTTTGCTCTAAAACGGACGGACATTATATAACCTGCGTACCTCGAGTTTACTTTGAAGTCTGCTTCGGACATGTATGTGGTCGTGTCGTGCACCAGTATCTCGTGTGTCTAGGGTCTTATCATCGAGCGGCGCTTCGTATTCTCGTGTTCTCGTGTTTATAGATAAGACCGGCCACGAGGGGCTCGACCACGTTGCGAATTGTCAATACGATGCTAGACCTTGGGAGGCTACCATAGTCAAGCAAACCCATAGAGACGGTCACCAACCGAGATTAAGTACAAATTCGAAGTCCCCGAGCCATCAACCAAAGCAATTGCCATCCGTTCGTTAGTCTCGGTTTTGAAGCGGCTGTCATCGCGTCCCACACTACCTGTGGCTAGACTTCCGGTAAGCGTAAACAGTACTCCCGCGTTCCCCTCGCGAGGGTCCCCTCTTCCCACCAGTTAAATATAAAGTCGCCGACGAAGTACACAAATTTTTCGGTTTGTTGTTCACACGAAATTTGGTTCTTTTTTTCAATCGTTTGAATTGAGCAGGCCACGTTTAAATCAGAAAAAATGGCCTTCAAATTCACCCCTAGCAAGCTCGTGACCGCCTGGTTCGTTATCTCGAACATACTTACATTCTGGGTAAGTCTCCTTCAACCCACATCAGCCAGTCAATGAAATCTACCCACGTGCCGGGGATATAAACAGCTGAGGCCTTTTATTGTCCGGATTGGTGGTTATTCTTGAGAGACCGCGGGAGAAAATCAAAAGCGTGCTGAACTGACTGACGGGTAGGATGGTGCGTACATGTTTGCTCGCCCCCATTCGATGCCCGGCGGGAAATGGGAGTTCCTTTGGAAGCCATACAATCTGTAAGTGACAATGTCGTGCCAGTTGCATGTTTGGTTGAGACATGGATTCTAATGGCGATTTGATAGCTACGCTTCAATTGACTATGTGTACGGTTTTGAGGCATACGAAGCCAAGGACGGGTTCCCCGCAGCCCAGGCGTTCATGACCCAGGTCGAGGCTGTCTTTAACTGGGTGTACATCTACATGGTCTACAACGCGTCCGCATCCTACCAGATTGCCGGCGCTCTGATTGGCTTTGCGTCTGCCACGTCGTGCTTTTCCAAGACCACGCTGTACCTGTTATGCGAGTACTTCTCAGGCTGGAAGTATGTCGGTCACAACGATTGGTTTACATTTTTGTTTTTGTACATATGCCCGTCATTTCCATGGATTATTGTGAATCTTTACTGCATGTACGAGATTGGCTGCCAGCTTTATAAGGGTTTGTTGGCGGCAAGTGCTCCTGCTGCCAAGAAGACTAATTAGACAATCATCCACGACGGTTCGTTCCGATGCTCGACGCCGAGATGAATTGAATTATCATGTATCAGTAGTATTTCTTGGTATCCAAAAATAACAAACACGATCATATCTATCACAAATTTAAAAAAACACACTCATTTTCAATGACCAGTCCGCCGCTTGAATCTGCTAAATACTGACCGCGACTTGCCGACTTTGTCGTTCTCACTGTCCAGCGGCTGCTCGACCGCCTCGGTATGCTCATTGGCAACACTGATGACGCCAAAGAATCTGCCGGGATGGAAGGCGACCATGACCCAGACAGAGATTGCAACCATCAGGCCGTCGAGGACCAGGAAGTAGCCCTCGTTTGTCATCAGGTAGCCGGTCCAACCGACGGAAAGCTCGGTGACTCTGTAGATGCAACGGATGTAAACGAATATTGCAGCGGTTGCAATTGCCAACAGCTGGAATTTTGTCCACTTCGATTCGCGGATCCAGGCGAACTTGGCGGGACCAAAGTATCCGGGATCCTCGACCATGACGGCGGCGGACGCATCAGCCTGGTATTCGCCGTCTGTTACTGGCGGTCCGAACCCACGGTTGCCCTGACGATTTCTTCTGGCTTGGTACCAAAACAAGGAGCATGCGATGAAAAACAACGAGGTCGACAAGACCTGGAACGCCAAGCCGGCGACCATGATATGAGTTCCAGAGTGGGTTGACTTGCCGTCCTGCAGTGCAACCGCAGCCATGCCGCCACCAATAGCCTGCAGCACAATACTGACCACGTCCAGTGAGATGAAGGCCTTGGAGTACGTCCACGGTTTGAGGGGCGAATTTTTGTGGCCCCAGATCACCACCATCTCCGCCAGCAGAAAGTACAGACCGGCCATGAAGAAGGCCGGGGCCAGGGTGAGGCAGATGATTTGCAGCAGAAAGTTGGTCAGCACTTTCGGATCGCTGTGCGAGAGGTAACGACCAATGTAGCCTGCGGTCTCAAGGCCGCATGCGATGAACATGCACGTACCGAACCACGGCTGGTTGTAGAAAATCGCCAGGCCGAAGTGAACTATCCAGGCGACGCCGTATATGATGACGCCGGCCAGGTTCGGCCCTGCCAGCGGGGTATAGCCATACACGTTCACTGGTTTGTAAACGTGGTGAGCGCGAGCCACGAGAGACATGTGTACAATGCTGTCGTCGTCGGTCTTCAGGTCCCTTTGCTTTGACGGCTACGAGCGCTGGAAGCAATGAAAGACGCGGCGGGGCGAACACGAGTCCTTATGTCAAACCAGAGCAGGGCCAATACCACCCAGCATGTCCGGTTAGCCGTCAGCGGTAATCCGCGTTAGGGCGCTGTTATCGTCATCGCAGTCGTTAACTCGTTGGACTCGCTGTGATCTACTGGGAACAGCCGACTTTTAAGGGCGGCCTTTGCGAGGGTAGCGAACAAGACGCCACCGGACCACACAGACGCGGCCTGGACGGGAGGGGACTGGGGAGGGTATGATACCGGGCGTTAAGAGAGAGATCTTACGAGAGTGTGTTAGACTATTGTTACCAGACGGCTGTGCCAAGCTCCACCGGCTCATGTTGCGAATCTTGCGATCCGGAAGAATGCGCGGTCACTTCAAGCGCTGCCGGTGGTGGGTTACTTGCTACTACCACGCCACTCTCGTCCTCCGGTAGAGCGTGAGACAACGCGGTCGGGTTGCACCGAGGGTGTCGTGCTGGCTCGCGTCTCGGGTTTGCGCGACGCGAGACTGCGCCAACAGGGGGTCTCGTACCATACTAAGAGAGTACAGCAGGCCAGCAACTGGCCAGCAGCTCCTTGGCAAGCATTCTCTCCCTAACCCCCTCGTATGCTCTTGTGCTCTTCTTCTTTTATTGTCGACCACGACTGAGGAAACGATCATAACAAATCACCGTCGGTCGCATCACGTGCCCCCCCGGGCTCAAACCCCTCGCATCCTTCGCCCGCCCACCTGCGTTATTAGCCCTAACCCGCACTTGTTTGGCCCCTGAGACTGTTGGACCGGCAAAAATTAGGGCAACCGCCGCAGCAGGGTGACGTACCCGCCCCAATCGCCTGCAAGCGTCCCGAGAGAGCGACATGTGGGGGGATCCCGATTGATGGGCTCGTTGCTGTTGGGACAGAACATATATAGACCGATCCTGTCGAATTCTGTCTGCTGCCAGTCTAAAGTTCATTTCCGTCGTCTGCCACTTCCGTCGTCTGTCTATTTCACTTCCGTCGTCATGTCTGAATCCGCTGTCGCTGCTACTCCCGACCTCACGCTGCACTGGTATGCATGCACCTGTGCTAGTTCGTTATGGTTCTCGCTGTGACTAACCTCCGTGTCCGTCTAGGCTCGAGCAGTCCCGCGCCCACCGAATTCTTTGGCTGATCAAAGAGCTCGACCTGCCCTGCAACGTGAAGACGTACAAACGCGACCCCAAGACGTTCCTGTCTCCGCCCGAGTTGAAGGCGGTCCATCCGCTCGGCAAGTCGCCCGTGCTCGAGGATCACGGCAAGATGATTCTTGAAAGCGGTCTTATAGTCGAGTATCTTATCGAAAACTACGGCCATCGGCTCATCCCTCAGACCGATGACGACAAGCTCAAGGTCAGGTTCTATCTGCACTACGCCGAGAGCTTGCAGGCACCCTTGGTGATGCTCTTCATCTCTGACAAAGTTCGCAACGGCGACATGCCGTTTTTTATTAGGCCGATTGCGAGAAGGATCGTGGATGAGCAAGACAAAGCGTATGCCACCAAGGAGGTCGGGCGGGCTTTGGCATTCCTCGAGTCGGAACTGGAAAAAAACGGCACCGGCTTCTTTGTCGGCGACTCGCTTTCAGGTGCTGATATTATGATGTCCTTCCCCCTTGAGATGTCTGTATTCAGGGCCGGTGTCACCAAAGAAACACACCCTTGTATTACAAAGTTCGTTGCTGATATACAAAGCAGGCCCGCTTATCGCGCTGCTGCTGACGAAGCCAAGAGCAAGCTTTAGAGTATTGCGTGTTGCGTGTTGTGACCTAGTAAGGGTTTCATTCTTATGATTTAGTACTAAGTATTGGAATGTATAATTCAGATTCGTAACTTGTCGACCAATTGTAGTCTCTAGTGTTGTGGCGGATGAAATTTCACGAGCTTTGCGGCTCTTAAAAGTTCTCCCAATTCTAAATTCCGATTTTTCAGAATTATTCCACGATTTCTGACCAACGAGAAGGAAACGCTTCCACACAACATCTCCAGACAGATCCAGATGGGAAAAAATACAGACAAGCTCTACATCACACACTCAGAATGGTCTGGGCCTGATAAACATTCGAGCGCCGGTGGATACGTCGGCAAACCAAGGAGTAACCCGTCCAAGAAACTCGCGTTCACATACTGCAATGTCAGTCTGATTCCATTTGTGAACCCCGTATGTGACGAGGATGGCAATATATATGATCGAAAGTACGTTCCAATGCATGTCTAATTTTTAAAAAGCGCTTACTAACTACCAGGCATATCCTCGAATGGATCGCAAAGCACTCTACAAATCCAGTGACCGGCGGTGAGCTCAAGCCAGACAACCTTCTCACGCTCCATTTCAAAAAAAACGACGACGGCGAGTTCATCGACCCTGTCACATACAAGCCACTTACCCCTAGCTCGCATCTGGTTGCAATCCGGACGTCGGGAAACGTGTTTATGTGGGATACGGTCGAACAGCTCAATATCAAAGCCAAGAACTGGACCGACATTGTCAGCGGACAGAAATTCAGCCGCAAAGATATCATTGTGATTCAGGACCCGTTGAATATTTCAAAGAAAGCCACTGCTATCACTAAACCGGCTGCTGCCGCTCCGAGTGTTGCTGTCAACCCCAGCCAGCAAGTAAAGTCGTTGAAAAGGCCGGCGTCAGCTCTAGATCATCATGGTCCGCCAACCACTGCCGGCGCAAGACCGTACAACGCGACGGCTATGTCTACTGGTCGTGCCGCTGCGTCGCTCACGTCCACGGCTGCCACGCCTTACACCAAGTCGGATCGCGAGCTTTTGTCGGACGAACAGTACCTTTTAAAACCGCGACGGGTCACAAAAGAAGGTTACGTGCAGTTACGGTCGACTCTGGGCAATTTAGACATCGAGCTGTATCCCCGATATGCCCCCAAAGCTGTGTACAACTTCATCAAGCTCGTGAAAGCCGGCTATTACGATGGCGTCAAATTCCACCGTAATATCCCGTCGTTCATGATCCAGGGCGGCGATCCCACCGGTACCGGTCGCGGTGGCCAGAGCCATTTCGGCAAGCCATTCGAAGACGAATTCGATTCGCCGCTCAAGCCTGACGCCCGAGGCATCCTGGCCATGGCCAACAAAGGCAAGAACACAAACACGTCGCAATTCTTCATTCTCTACAAGCCACAGACGCATCTACATAAAAAACATACCATATTTGGCAAAGTCGTCGCTGGGATGGACGTGCTCGACAACATGGAGACCGTGCCGACAGACTCGAGCGACAGACCAACTAAAGACATTACTATACAGCAGGCTACCGTACTTGTCGATCCTTTCCAGGAACATTTGGATAATCTGAAAAACGAAGGACTATCCGATCATCCAAGTAAAGGAAAAGGTCCAAATTTAGATGAGCTTATGACTTGGTCTGGCAAACTGGTCAAGACTGCAGCCTCCGGACACGACAATGGGAACGCGCCGGCCAAGCGTGTTATTGGTAAATATATTCAATAGACTACAGCTACCAACACACCGTATTTTATTTAGACTTTCTTACTCATCATCCTAGCGCTCACATTCGCCGAGCTGATGATGACGAATGACGAAATTGTTCCCCCAGCCTCGAATGTACCCTAAACACCAACCTGATGACTTAATCATTAATTCAGCATTGGCCGGGCCTACTCTATAAATCAAAGCGATTAGCCCGCACACTACACGAGACACTTCCGTATATCCATCAGCATCTAATTTGTCAAGTGAATCTCCACAAAAGAATTACTGATACATTTCGTCAGGCAAACTGTTTTCCTCAGCTATCAGATTAATTTTCCGGGCTGCAGCATCACCCACCACGGCTTCATCATCTACAAGACCGCTATCCACCATGCCTTCCAAGTATCAAGACGAAGTTACCTCGCTCATCTCGGCTAACCCTGTGATGGTCTTCTCCAAGTCGTAAGTTTCTCTAGTGACCGTATGTGATATAACATGGTACTAACTCCACAATAGATACTGCCCGTATGTGTTTGCTTCAGCTTCCAAACCGAGTTCAATGTTCTGACGTTCTCAAATAGTTACTGCAAGTCAGCCAAGTCGGCTTTGGACACAGTCGGTGTTTCGCACAAGGACCTTGAGCTTGATGAAATGGGTATGTCAATCTCTCACATAGGTGCCCCCAGTATTATACATATACTAATATACCAGACGAGGGCTCTTCCATCCAGAATGCCATTTACGAGCTTACCAAGCAGAGAACAGTTCCAGCCATTTGGATTGGCGGCAAGTTTATTGGCGGTATGTTCAAATCAATTATTACTGTGTAATCTTGTGGCAATGCTAACGTACGGTTTCTGTAGGCAACTCTGATCTTCAAGTTTTGAAGAAGAACGGCCAGCTCAAGACTTTGCTTGCCGAGGCCGGCGCTGCTTAAATGCTGTAGCTACATTGTTTAAAGTTTTTAAAAAAACTGTCAATCAATAAACATATATAATATATTTCATTCAGATCTATGATACTGTCAATTTGGCGACAGACTCGACGAAAGTCAGTCGCGCTGGTTCACTCGCGGCGTCAGGCCCCATGAGATAATGCGAAAGCAAAGCGTTGATCACCGTAGCATTAGACACGACTCCCAACTCCTCATTAATACCCTTTTTGGGGTCAGAATAGGAGCAACTTAAGTTGGCATTCTTGTCTCTGGCTAGCAGTAGAAGTCCGTTCTTTGGCACAGCCAATTTTCTGATACAAACAAGCGATTAGAACACGAAGACAGAATAGGGATAAGTAAACAGTGACCAAGAAAGACCGGGCTTACCTTGAGAAAATCGACCTGAGCTGGTTGATACCTTCGTCAATACCGAGATCAGCATCGTCGTCACCAGCCGGACCTTTGCTGCTCTTCATCGTATGCATGACAGAGCGAACGAACCCGTCTCGCAAGTGTCCAAAGTCGGTGTTTCGGCACGGCACAATCCTCAGCACAAACCTGACGTCGCTCATCAATAGCTTCTGCACAACGTCTGAACCGGGCTCGGAGAGCTTCTCTAGAACCGATGATGATGACGTCGACGAATCGCTGAAACTGGATTTGATGATTGCTGTGAGTTTTGGGATGTCGTCAGCTGCGACGTAAATGCCAACTATTTCCATACGTTAGTTTGGTATAGTTTTCCCTTCCGGGCACGAGTACTTACCGGCATAAACCTGAATTTTCAAAAATGACACGGTTCGGATACCGAGGCCCAGCAGGCCGTATTCACTGCCATCGACCGTGATTGATCTCGCAAATGCATCCACCGCCGACGAATCTGGCTTCCACGGATCCGCCGGGAACACGTCCCCATACAGGGCCAATGCACTTGAGTCTGCCTTAATCTGACTGCATTGGGCATTATACCACACTATTAACGCTCCTAAAGGGACTAGACCTCCAAATCCCCATACCACTGCCGGCCGACGACGGCCGCCGAGGAATACTCTGTCGGAAGCCTTCCATGACGTGGTCGAGACTCTGGAGTGCACGGCACTGCACGAGCGTAGAAGTGTACGTATAGCATATCTTCCAAACATTATCCAAACTCAGCCAAGTACCACCCAAGAAAAGCTTTATTTGCTGGCCTACCGAGAAGCAGCTACAGTTTCTACTAACATGGGCTGATACCGGACCATAATGATGAGCCACCAAACCCTCAATATGCGTTTATCGAAATAACGCTACGTATGATACAGTATGCAATCAACAACTCAGAACCAGGCGAGAAACTGATCAGTCTATTCCATTTGTATGCGTCGGTGCCGGACAGCTGACACTGCGGTTGATGGACGGACGCATGTGGCATGGCAAGCTTCGCGCGGTGAACCACTTCATTCTAGCTATATACAGTTTTAAATGACACCACTGTACCAGGCAGCATGAATTTATCGTAGGACATTGACGCTTTTACCAGCTTCCTTAGCCAGATAACCGCGCTTGGCCATGTCACCGTAGTACTGCCGGTGCTTTCGTGAAACAGGACGAGCTTCCAGCGGGATTTCACGAAAAAACTCCGGATGCAAATGGGCCCTTAGTCCCAGTTTGTTATAGAACTTGGCGGTGTACGTCCCCCCGGCTTTCTCGATAGCTTCTATGGCCTGTCTCGACGCGGCAGTGGTTGTGATATCGAGCTTAACGTTGAACTCCTCCACTCCGACACCAAGCAGCTTGACCCCATGCTTGATTCCCCGGCAGAGTCTCGAATCCAGTAACTGCTTCATTGTGATTGGCTGGCTGGCGTCTATTCTGCCTGCCTCCACCCATTCCTGCAGCCGGGACAGATTTACCTCTGTCAAACCGGGACCACCACTGAACATTAATAATCTCTCTCTGAGCTTAAAACAAATGCAAATTCAGCAAGAAACGTACCGATTGCCAACACCCCGCTTGGGAAGTAACCGATATAATGGGGTCTGGCCACCTTCAAACCATGGTGGAATGCTTTCCTTTGCCTTTTGACCTTTGTGACCACGACCAGAAGTTTTACCCTAGACAAAGAGTCAGTACAGCACCTAAGCCAAAAAGCCCTTTCGCTCGGAGACGGGACAACAACCGATCAATAGATATACGTACTCTTCCACTAGACGGACCACGACCCACTCGTTTTGGATTGTCTCTCGTGTTATTTTTAAGCGCACCTAGAATGGCGGCATTGCGAGTAGTCGTCAACGGTCCAAGAAAGCATTTGGGTGGAGACAAAATCGCCCTTACAGATCCCACAAATACGCTAGACAGCAGCATCATTGAATGAGAGTACCGAGTCACTTCTGTAGCAGACCAGCCTGCTTGTCTCTGCCGGTCTCTATCGCTGGATCGTGAATTTATTCCGCACTCGATTTTTTTAATTTCGACTCCCGCGAAGACCAGGGTACGGGCTTCTCTTTCAAAGCGCGTCGCGCTCACAGCTTCGCCTCTCGTGCTCCAAAACCACACGAAAAAAGACGCGAACTTTTGTTGTTGATCGCGATCGGACCCAGCACGAAACGGTCGCAACAGCAACCACTACCACTGCAAAAAGTTAGGGACAAAGTTGTACTTCTACGGAACAGCGGTTCACCAGTCGTTTGAAGCCGTCTTGGACTTTTATACCCTTTTGTAGGCGGTCGATCTCAGCCGATTGTATCCTGCGCATCGACGACAACGACGACGACGACGACGCGCATGTCGGTCACTGGCTCGAGAATACTTGCAATTACATATCGTCGCTCCTTAGGTAATCTCGCGAGACCAGAGAAACATCCGCAGCTAATTTTGCCAACTCATAAACAGCTACTACCCAGCTGTGCTTCAAGTTTTGGTACGCCTCTAGCAGGTACAATGGAAGTCATCAACATCGACGACTCTGATGACTTTTTCTCATACTCACCCACTTCGTCGCCCAACGTCAAATCGGCGACAAAAAATGAGAATCAGCCTTCCTTGGCTGCTGCTCCCGCTCTACTAACGAAGCCAGTAGCCACTGCTGGTCCACCAGCCAAGGCTGTTACTGCTTCCCATGCCGGCAACATAGCTTCTCGACTTCCGTCTGGATCATCGCAGTTTTCATGGTCTTCAAGCTCCCCACCTGACTTGCTACGCACCGCGGCTGCTACTTCACAGGTCAGGCCGATGTCCACTGCGGTGGCTGGGTCGGCCAACTCGAATGCCGTTGTCGTCAACTTGGAACCACCAACACCGGTCTTCGCCGATGTGCCGCCGAACGCGGCACATCCACACGTGATAAAGAATAAAAGAGAGATACCTGCAGTTCAAAACGTGGAAAAGAAGCGGACTGCCAGTGACGATGTTTATGATGTTGGCATTGGCGCCAGAAGACAGCGCAGCAGGAAGCTGTCCGCCAAAGAAGGCGACTCAGACAAAGTCACTGTCAAGAGACCAGCCATGGCACCTATTTTTCTCAGCGAAGAGCAAAGAGCAGTAATCAAATACGTGGTAGAAGACGGCAAAAGCTTGTTTTTTACTGGTTCGGCTGGTAGGTTTTGTTTGGTTGAGTTTCTATGCTTGTAATGGCTTTTTAATCGTTGATAGGAACCGGAAAATCGGTGCTTCTGCGGGATATCATAAAACAGCTTCAAAAAAAATACTTCAAGTACTCTGAAGCTGTTGCGGTGACTGCTTCTACGGGACTGGCCGCCTGCAATATCGGCGGTGTCACGCTGCACAGTTTTGCAGGCATTGGCCTCGGTCAGGGCACCGTGCAGGAGCTGATTAAGAAAATAAAGAAGAACAAGAGAAACCTACAGAAATGGCAGAGAACAAAAGTTCTTATAATGGACGAGATCTCCATGGTTGATGCTGATTTATTCGACAAGCTTGAAGAGCTGGCTAGATCCGTACGACAAACCGATAGACCGTTTGGGGGCATTCAAATCATCATTACTGGCGATTATTTCCAGCTTCCTCCTGTGCCAGACGGCAAGGGATCTAAAAACAGCCGGTTTTGCTTTGAAGCCATTTCTTGGGACAGAGTAATCAAACGGACAATTCTTTTAACTCAAGTGTTTCGGCAGAAAGATCAAGATTTTGTCAACATGCTCAACGAGATGAGAATAGGAAGGCTTTCCGAATCATCGATCGAAGAATTTATGAAGCTCTCGCGCCCGCTGAATAACAGTGATGGTCTTGTGCCGACGGAACTTTTCCCCACCAGATTTGAAGTTTCTGAAGCCAACCGACGTCGCATGGCTAGTCTCAAAGGAGAGATAAAAATATTTAGAGCTAAGGATACATATTCCGGTCCCCAATATAGTAAGCTGTTGGACAATCTGATGGCCCCAGATGAACTTCAGCTGAAGCATGAGAGTCAGGTCATGCTTATCAAAAACATGGACGAGACGTTGGTGAACGGCTCGTTAGGCAAAGTGAAAGGATTTATGAGTGAGAAGACTTACGTGAAGTTGGCTGATGCAAAACTGAAGCAAGAAATTCTTGATCTCGATGGGAATGTCGTTGATTTGGAGTACCAAGGTGATGGCGGTAACCGCCCGGTGATCACGGATGGCCTTGATGAGCTCAAAGAACGGCAACAATCAAGGAAGCGTACCAACTCAGCTCATGCTGTGGAACTGGAATGGCCTTTGGTACAATTCACCCTACCAGATGGGACTCTTCGTGACGTATTAATCATGGCCGAGACCTGGAAAATAGAAGATCCTTCCGATCATAACAAAGTGCTTGCTTCTCGTACCCAAATTCCTTTGATTTTGGCCTGGGCCCTCTCTATCCACAAAGCTCAGGGCCAGACTTTAGAGCGGGTCAAAGTCGATCTCAAGCGTATTTTCGAACGCGGACAGACTTATGTGGCATTGTCCCGAGCAACTTCGCGACAAGGCCTACAGGTGCTGAATTTTGATCCGGCAAAGGTCATGGCACACGATAAGGTGACGTTATTCTATAACAATCTGGAGGTGATCAATAGAGGCGGAAAAGCCGTAGAGCGCGGTGTACAGGGGCCAGCTGGCAAAATGCAACAGACCTTACTTTAATGACAGATTTAAGAATTATTTCAGCATTACTACTATTACTCATAAATATTTTACTCCTCCGTTAAAAATACATGGTTACCGATTGCGAATTACTGGTTTGGCAGGATCCCATGGACCTTGAATTTCGCTGTTGATAAGTCAGTGACAATATTCCAACATCTAAACAAGTCGAAGACGATACATACTTTTTGTACTTTTGGAGGGCAATCAGCCAGCCTGGGGCCACAAAAACTGCCGATAAAATCACCGTGAACCAAATTGCAACTGCCCAAGCGCCGCCGATGATGAGCATCCCGAATTCGGTGATAATGACCAAGATGGATGTCAAGATGAGATGGCCGACGAACGAATAAGCCCGCAGCCATCGGGAAAAAATCGGGAACAAGCCAAACAATTCGATCGAAAATAAGATGAATGAAAACACGTTGAGTGTGGTGGATAACCGGGATGCGAGGACGATTGCTGCCGCAATTGCCAAATTTGTCGAGAGTGTGGGAGGGTATGTCTTGCGAATGCCAAACGAGTAGTCGTGGAAAAAAATGTTGAGCAAGAATAACCAGACAGACACGGCCCAGATAGAGTCAGACGAAGTCGATAAGGTCAGCGACTTGAGCACCGGCGAAAGCCCAAGCAACGTTGAAACAATAAGAACGGCAGACTTGGCTGTCGCAGGTCGATTTGTAGAGTTTGTACCAAGGAAATCCCGTATGCAGTAGCCTACCAGCGTACATACTGAACCGGCAAACGCAAACCAAGCAGGATCCCAGTTGAGATTATAGATGACAGTGAACACGCAAGCAAACACTGCCACAGTGCAGATATGTGAGATGATAACTGTCGAGTCTGAAGCTAGAGCCCAGAATGAGTACTGTTGCACATGCAAGTTGCGTTTGAGCTGTGATAAAAACGATACGTCCACATAGTTGTCTGGGTATGGTTGTCGTACCCACAGCAGCTTCCTCCACGGACTTTTTCGGCTCGTCGCTGATCTGGTGCGATGGTGTGACGGTGGTGACTGTCTTGTTCTTGCCGCGCTGGGATCCATTTCGAGGACCGTGCTTGCCCGCTGGCGACAGTCACGACAAAGCTATCGGACAGCTTGTAAATCTGCTCTCCCTAAAAATTTAGACAATTAAAGTTCCTTAGCATTTTACATCACGAGAGACGGAATAATGCGTACAAGTTCGTATCGACGCGTCCGTTCAGTGAGTGCTACGCACAATAGTAGAAGCACCCAAAATCTCCAGAGTAAGGGTACCGTACTACTCGGTCGAATCGTCTGAATCAATCCATATCACCTGCGACGACCTTCAATAGAGCTCCCATCACCTACACAACAAGAACGCCGACGGGAAAGTGCAGTTTGGCAAATTGCATCTAGATCACAATGGACAGATTGAACAGATTACTTGGTCAGCCTGTGGGAGGAGGCATGCCTTCGATCATGGTATGTATATCATGCTGTGGTCAGCCAACTTGACTACGAAGACGTGGCAGATTCGTCATCGATACACCCTATAGATTATCTCTGACATTTATTTTTTTACAGGATCCACCGATTGTTGATAACGCAGAATGTGTCTATATTTCATCTCTTGCGTTACTGAAAATGCTGAAGCATGGAAGGTATGTGGAACTATGATGATTGATTTGTCAGATCACTAACGTTGTTTGTATAGAGCTGGTGTACCCATGGAAGTTGTATGTACTTTTCAGTGCTTTGAACTGGGTTCAGATTTCTAATGAAAAATCTAGATGGGTCTTATGCTCGGCGAGTTCGTGGATGACTTCACAGTTCGAGTAATCGACGTGTTTGCCATGCCGCAAAGTGGGTATGTCTTACGTGTTCAAGAATCTCAGTCGTCTGGCGCTAACAACTCTCTAGAACCGGTGTTAGCGTGGAAGCTGTTGATCCAGTTTTTCAGACTAAAATGATGGACATGTTGAAGCAGACTGGAAGGTGAGCCGATCTTTATCTCGGTGCACGACTGTGACAAGTATTGACTTTTAACAGAGATCAGATGGTTGTGGGATGGTATCATTCGCATCCAGGATTTGGATGCTGGCTGTCATCAGTCGATATTAATACACAACAGTCATTCGAGCGACTCACGCCGCGATCAGTTGCTGTTGTCGTCGACCCTATACAGTCAGTTAAGGGTAAGGTCGTAATCGATGCCTTCAGACTGATCAATCCTACACTGTTAATGATGGGTCAAGAGCCAAGACAGACTACATCAAACCTGGGGCATCTCAACAAGCCTGCGATTCAGGCGCTGATTCACGGCCTGAACCGTCATTACTACTCGATCAACATCAATTACAGAAAGACAGAACTCGAGGGTCAGATGCTGCTTAACTTGCATAAGAGCGAATGGACAAAGGGTTTAGTGCTCCAAGACTTCAAGGTTCACGATAAGGAGAACCTCGAAGCAGTGCAGCAAATGGTCAAGCTGGCAGAACAATATACGACGCGTGTCAAGGAGGAGAAAGAGCTGAGTGCCGATGCGCTTAAGACGCGTTATGTTGGCAAGCAAGATCCTAAGAAGCATCTTGAGGACAACGTCAATAAACGCATGGAAGACAACGTGTGCTCTCTTTTGGCTGGAATGATTGATAAGGTATCTTTCAAATAGTCGAATGTGCTGGATTTACCATAAATATTACATTACTGGCCATCTCTTATTCCTGATGCTTCGAAGAGTAGATTACCATGATTATAAACTTTGGAGACGTAGTCGCCGTAGAAGACCAATACGGTAAGTAATAAAATAATAACCATTACTGGGTAGGGTATTCAATGACTTGTACGTTACTACACCTGCAGACCAGCGGCCCTTGCAGGATTCGCTTAAAAGGGTTGCACCCATAGTAAATGTCGTGCCGCTATTCTTGTTTCTTCCCATCTCGCGTCCCGTTCTCACTGTGATCGCGGATCTTTTCTGTAAACCAGGCAGCTCTGCACAGTCGAAACGTGGTGATATCTGACTGAAACTAGAGTGTTTTAGATTTCAGAGATACATATCAGGACTCAGCTCTCATAGTATATTGTCTAATTAGTGGGTAGGGCCTGTTTCAGTAGGTAGACTGTTTACCCGTTTCACAGATCATTATATCAGATTTCCTTGCGATCTTACCACAACCGACACTTCTGTTGACAATAAGGATTAAGAAAATCATGGTCACTGAAGCAAAGTCACAGGCTGATGACGTTCTGAATTTCTTGGATTCATTGGGCGAGGATGAGACCACAGCCGATGGAAATGCCACTCCAACTGGTGTTCCGGCCACGTCCACCACCGAACCATCGGAGAAGGAACTATTAGGCTTCTTGGACCAATTGACACAGGATAGCGCACGTAATAGCAGAGATTTAAATAGCGATGAAGCGGTCAAGGCAGTCAAGGAAGAGTTGGCAAAAAAGCAGACACTGCCTACTGAGCCTATTGTCGCAGCCGCAAATACCGGGCGACCGCCAGAGCCTGTTAAGACTCCTGTCGATAGCAACGAGGGAGACAAGAAGAAAGATCCGGTTTCTTCATTTACCAGTTGGCTAGGCTCTAGCGGCCTATGGGATACTGCTTCTGCAGCTGTCAAGGGTGCCGAGGCTAAGGTCAGAGAGCTACAAGCAAATCAGCCTGATGCGAAGGCTCTTGAGGAGAAAATGAAGAGCAACATTGAATCTATTAACAAGTTTGGTATGCGCCGCTTTTATTGCTAAAAGTTTACGTCTGGTGTACTAACTATTTAGGTCTCTCAAAGACTCTCGCTACTACTCTGTCTTCTGTACTGTCTACCATTGCACCTCCTATTTTGCGCCACGAGCAGCTTCGTATTCACATCTTTCACGATATTGTTGGGTACCCATCAATTGACTCTATTGTGTATTCGGTGTTTGACCGCGTGATGCAGCAGGTCGAAGGTGGCGAACTAATTATCGTCCAGAAGGGGCGTGAGACCCGTCGTAGGGACTCAGACAAGAAAGGAGTTAAGCGAGACATGGGCCTTCTACATGGCGGACTCGTGGCCGGAGAGAAGCTCGCTAAAGCAAATGTGGGACAAATCAGACTAAAGGGAAAAGAGCCGAAAGAATTGGACGATTCTCCCATCAGAAAATCTGACATCTATCTCTCAATACAAGCTACTGCGTTCACGCCTAGCACCACGACTACCGAGGGCGATTCAAATCCTTTTGAAGAGCTTTTTGCTTTTGTTATATATCTTACTGATCCAGAGCACGAACTGTCATATACTACCCACTCGCAGTCTTTCCCGCTCAAGTGGTGTGAATGGCTCGACAGTGACGATAAGATCCCCGGCCAGGTTGACCCCAGGGAGTGGCTGGCCGAGTGGGTTGAGGAAGGTCTTGGCCTGGCTGTTGGTGTAGTGGCTCAGAGATATGTTGCCAGCCGAATGGCTATCGGTGTCGAAGCAGAGTTTAGTGAAGAGGAAGTTGTAGAGCCGGATAGCACTGACGAGATCATACATAATGTTGTCTAACGGATTGCGAATTTTCACAGTTTCCTAGTTAAATTTCTATATATATATATGCAGGTATTTTGTCTGTTTCTGGAATTGGTCAATGTGGGAGAATTATAGTTTACAAATATTAAAATTTCTAATTTGATCTATCAGATGTGCATGTTCCGCTCCTTTGCGCACAGGTTTGAGAAGGCGTGGAAATTGGGAAACTCTCTACTTAAAAGCTCGTGTCCTCGTTGATGCGCGTTATCTACCAGGAAGCTGCGGACCACAGAATCATCAAAGACCCAAGGTTTGTTAGAGGTTAAAAAAAACATTGCGTCAGTTATATTAGATGGGCAAACGGAAATCTGCTGCTGCAAAGCTCGAACAGCTGTTGTCGCGCCCATGGTGCTATTATTGTGATCGAGACTTCGATGATTTGAAAGTTCTCATCTCGCATCAGCGAGCCCAGCATTTAAAATGCGAACGTTGTAATAAACGGCTGAACACTGCTGGAGGTGTGTGCTTTTATTTTGCCTAAAAAGGTGTTTTTATGATCTTGAGGTTGCTAATAGTTATCAGGTTTGGTGATTCACGTTCAACAAGTTCATAAGGAATCAGTCACTAATGTGCAAAATGCGATCCCAGAGTAAGTGGCTTATTACGAAGACGACAGCGTTTGTTTCTACGTTAATATTTTGCTAACTGCATCTTAGACGAGAGGGTGTTGATTTGGAGATTTTTGGAATGGAAGGTATACCAGAGGATGCATTACTGGAACACGAACAAGAAATTAGGCAGAAGTTTGCTTTACCGGAGAGTGGTTCGAATTCGGGGCCTAACTCTTCATCCAAACGAGTAAAGGTTAAATCGATTGACAAAGAATTACTCTTGGCTAGGCTGGAGGTTTTTACAAGAGCAAAGAAAGAGAGCACGGAGGACCCAGTTGACGCTGTGCGAGCGTTCGACAAAGCCAAATTGGAAAGTTCAGCAGCAGAGGTTTCTGTGTGATGTATCTGGAATTGCGGATGGCCTGGAACTGGAAATGGTCGTCTACGTGTGTTAAGTCCTAAAGATGTGTAATGTACAATAGTGCTAGCCATTCAATTAGTATTACATTATGGAGCATAACGTAGGCAAAAGTGCATCCAGAAAACGTTCTAGTCCTCCCATTTGCCTCCATCCTTCTAACTATCTGTCAAAGCTCCCACTTAATTTTATAAATCCAAGAAATGATCTACGAGGCAGTGACCGTTCTCTACACGGCTTTCGCGCAAGTTGTGAACTTCCCAACCAACGCGTGTTTCTGGCTTAATTCTTTAATATCTACTCTACCTTCTTTACAAATTTGAACATATGATAGTAGACCACGGCAAAATGTCTTCTCGTCACGATAGCCTTGATGCAGATCGGTACAGTCACAGGAGCCATGTAAGCAAACGGCCAAGGTCACCATCTCCTCGAGAACGAGAGCGCACCAGACCGTCTTCCAATACAGAGCATCGTCACCACAGTAGTCGTGTTTCATCCCACCGCTCCAGCGAACAGAAGCCACGAGATTCAAAAGAAAGACACAGAGAGTCTACGCAACACGGATCGTCGAGCAGGTCATCTCGGAGACCGCCATCCGCAACATTGCCAGACGACGACTGGATAAAGGGTGAAGATGGGTTTGCAATCAGACAGGCTAAGATTGGAGCCATGATCCGGCTTTCAGAAAACAGAGCAAAGCCTCTTGATTATTTGGTAATGAACATCTACATAGGTGACGAGAGTAAGAGTTCGTACGATAGTGAGTCGCTCAAGAATCGTGAACTAGAAATTCCAGTGCCACTGGGTGTAATCGAAGAGATGAACCCAGGTGATATTCAAAATCTGAAAGCGAAAATTATCGATCTCCAAAGACGAGAAAAGTACAGACCTAATTTTGAGTTTTGGGAGGTAAGTCGCAGGCATACGCCAAAAAGCAATTGTAATTATAGATCTCTAATACTGGATATCAGGCAGCGTTAATTGTATGTGACGATACCCTGCAACGTCTGCAGTCTAATGGTGAACCGTTAACTGCTCGTACGATCAAAGTAGTTGCAGATGACGTTGATGAGGTTTTACGCGACAAGTCTTACGATGAGTTGAATGAAATTGAGAGGGGCATTCAGAAGATGCTTGCCAGTGACTCTATGGTCGATATAGATTTTTGGAGCGAGGTCAATAAGGAACTGCTGATCCGCAAAGCCAGAGCTCAGATGCAGAAGACTCACGACAACGCAGTAAAGGAGAGAGTCAATATTTTAGAAAAAGAGCAGAAAATTGAGGCGAAACATGCGTTAATGGCACTGAAGTCATCTCTCAACGATGACCAGCAACATACAGGTGCCATCAAGTACTCAGAGGATATGGATTCAGTACCAGACAATGGCGATGCTGTTATCGATAAAACAACTGTGCCTATGAAGCACAGCGAGATATCGAGTTTTCTTAGTGTGCAACAGAAAGACGTAAAGTCAGCGGGGTTCATTCCTTTGAAGACACGAATGATGACAATCAAATCAGGTGCGGATGGTGACAGCAAAGGGTCTTCCGCGGACAATCGCCTTCAACGAGAAATGGCAAAGGGCACAGCTGACAACGAAGCACTATTTAACATCGAGGAAAAGATCGAAGGTCAGGACGAGAACTTGATCAAGCCAAGATTCTACAACAGAATTCAATTGGGATATGATTGGAACAAGTATAACCAGACTCACTACAACAGAGACAACCCTCCTCCAAAGAGTATACAGGGATACACATTCAACATTTTCTATCCCGAGCTTGAAAATTCCAGTCACGCTCCAACTTACAAAATAGTTCGACAGAATGGTAGACGAAAGGGTGATTACGTTCCTGGCCAAGATAACACATGCTTGATCAAGTTTATTGCCGGTCCGCCTTATGCAGACATTGCATTCAGAATTGTAGATAAAGATTGGGATTTTCATAGCAGACATGACGCAGGCTTTTCAAGCAGATTTGATAAGGTAGGTAGTATATCATTTGTAAACTGTCGTTGTCGAGTAATGGCTAACTTTCATGTAATAGGGAGTGCTGCACTTGAATTTTAAGTTCAAACGCGTTCACTATCGCAAGTGATGAGTATTCAACTGTATCCTACAATACAATATTACCGCAAAAATACTTTACAGATACTTTTTATTTCACAAAATCATAAGGATGATGTAGCTTGAAAACAAAGAAAATCCCAACCCATGAAAAATATTTACGAACGGGGCTATGAAAGTTAGTATAGCAATCCTCAGTAAAACAGTTGACTTCAGTGGAGAACATACCTTCTCCTTCTTCTCCTTCCACAGAGCAAGGAGCGAAACACCGGACACCTTGACAACCTTGAATCTGACACCGGGAATATCACCCTTCGCCTTGCCCTTTCTACCGAATCCAGCGATCAAAACTTCGTCATTCTCGTCCACGAAGTTCAAGCAACCGTCATTGGGGACGAAAGCAGTAACTCTCTTGCCGTTCTTGATAAGCTGAACACGGACACACTTGCGGATAGCGGAGTTGGGCTGCTTGGCCTCAACACCAATCTTCTCGAGGACAATTCCCTTAGCGTGGGAAGAACCACCGAATGGCGACGACTTGAAGGCAGTTCCGAGAAGACGCTTCTTGTAAGACAAATCAGCCCATCTGTTGTCACGACGGTGAATGCGAAGCTTTCTGGCTGAGTTGAGTCCTCTATACGATTGTTAGATCATGAATTCTCTTCCATCTCATACGACAGCAGCATTCAGCCAAAGCAAAATCGTTTGCCAATTGACGAGACTACCTCTCTCAGTTTCTGATACGCACCTTGGCTTTCCTTTTCCCATTTTGAATTTCTGTCTACAGTGCTAGCTGGTGGAAGACTGGTTGATATGCAGACAGGCCTTTACGTGAACCTCGAATTGTGCTTGACCCAAGACCAGCCAGCACCACCACTGTCAGGTGTCGACTCGTGGACAACCGGGTAAGCAAAAGCCCTGTATATGTACGACTGCGTAAATTCGCGGCTTAGTGTTAGGGCTCAATACTCGAACTTCTGAGAACAGGGGTTTGTGTCTCTTTGTGGTACAAGAAGCATAGAATCACAATATGGTCTACGAACGCCTCGATAACGGTTCCGGGCCCGATGACCGCGTCAAAGCGAGAGCTATTGGCATTGATTGTGGAAGTCGCGATTAATGACCGCAGAGACCAAACCGTGGAGGCCATTGAGTAGGAGTTAGCTGGAGGATAGTCAGGATGCCGTCTGTGATTCTGATCGTGATTGCGGTGGTTGTGTTCAACTCGATTGTTTCTGCCATTGGATCAGAGAACATTGGTGAAGCGGTAAAGCCAAGCACGACATCGGCAGTATAACTGTACCAGTACTAATGCCTAGGCATGGCGGTTTTATTCTACCTACATCTCTCAATCAAAGAATGCCAAAAAATTTAGAGAGCTTCGGGCAGAAGCTTCATCGACAAATAATCAGTTGCGAGGAATCAGTGCACAAGACGAATTTGCGAAATGGGCCAAGCTTAACAGGAAGCTGGACAAGATCAAAGAAGATCTCGAGAAGCAAAGTAAGGGGATGTACGGTTGTATTGATCATGAGCTCGACTCAGACGTTTCTAGGTACAACAATGGGCGCTGAAAAAGCCGGCTTTAAACGTAAGATCAAGACCTTAGTTTGGGTCAGTACAACGGGTTTGAAATTCGCTGTCCGTATCAAATTCAGAAAAGAGCCAGTTTTCTGGTTACCCAAGGGACTATTTCCATTTTGGATGGAACGGGTGTTGTCGTTGACGTCGGCTCCAAAAGGTAAGCCTTATTCGATAGTAGGATAGAAACGGATAGAACTCTGACAGGTTATATAGGTAGCGTGTCCGTGGCGGCTTGGTTTATGGTTGTAGACTATTCGATCAAGAAACCGACTGTATCAGTGGTGAAAGCAGGAAGCTCTTTTGTGGAACGAGCACTTGCGAATAGGCGGGCTGCTTTCAAAGCTACGAAACTAGAGCCAACTCAGGCGGATAAAAAAGCTGCTTAGTGTTTTACGATAGAATCAAATAATGCCTAACTTTTCTAACATAGTTACAAAAAACTAATCCTGATTAATAATGCAGACTTCCATTAGACTGTCAGCTTAGACGTGGGGAGCTTGTAGTCGATGCCAGCTTCTTGAAGCTTTTTTTGCTTGTCACTACGTCTCTTCTTCTCCCGTGTAACTAGTTTTTCCATCTCTTCTGTGCTTCGTGGTGCATCATGTTTGCGCTTGGCCAGCTTGACATGCGGTATTGGCTTAAATTTGCGGTTAGCACCCTCAAACAGCTTCTCGTGCACCTTCTCCTTGGGAACAACCTTGACCTTCAAGATATGATTAAACAAAAGATAGTTGTCCATGGTGTCGGCAACAATATCAGCAACTTCACGGGACGCAAATTCTATGAAAGCATAATGCTTTGAGGCGCCGGTTTTTTTGTTGCGCGACAACCGTAGTCGGAGAATCTCGCCAAACTGGGAAAAGTATGATTTCATCTGTTGCTCATAAAAACCGTGAGGAATCCGACCAATATATAAAACGCCGGACTCCTGATCTCCGCCTTTTTTAGTCTTCTTGACTACTCGCTTCACGAGCTCTCTGACCTCGCTTTCTTTGCTTTCTGATAACTTAAAGTCCCGTGGGGTTGAATTTTCTTCTTCGTCCTTCTCATTCGCATCATCATTGTCGCCTTCATGGTCGGATCCAAATCCTGTAAACTCGTCATCGTCGGAAATATCATCTGAAGCATCTTCTACCTTCGCAGATTCAGTAAGTGTCACAACTTCATCTTCTGTCGGCTGCTCTTCCACAACCTCCTTCTTGGCCGCCTCTTTCTTTGCTGTTGCGCCTAGACTATCAGATCCCATCTCAACCTGACAACAAGCCCGTACTCAGTACATACCCTTTCTGGAGACTTTTCTCTTTGGTGCCATTTGTGTTCAACTCCGACAACCGATAGTTTATGTCTTTAAACAAAAATAAATATAGGTTGGCACTGATTAGAGAGTGTCGTCTTCCATCAAATGGTGCGTTGGGAGTTTTCAAAAATTTTCCAGTTAAGAAATGGGCCATCATCGCGCAGCTTACCCCTGAAGAGAAATGAACGAGCCTAACTATCTAATTCTGACCACAATTTACTATTGTTACTAAAGTAAAAGTCCGAATGAGGTGACAAGTATACAGATATAGAATTGTTTGGCTCACTACTTGTCTTTATGAGCGTACCGAAACAGCAACTGCCGTTTGTGTTATCTCGGCAGAGGATCTGGATATGTTTGGCACGATTTGCGTCGTCTAGTGCTACTGGTGGTTGGATCAATAACGGGCGGCAAGATAATAAACGAAAGGGTCTTTCTAAGATAGGGATTGACCAGTACGTTGATAAGGAAGAAATGAATAGAAAGAGGATCGAAGCCAGGCGTGCAGAAGTACAAGATGATAGAAGCACTCAACGTCATCGCCCGAGAGCGAACGTAACTTCTGGATCAAGGCTCAATGCCAAATTAGACCCTTTTGTTGTGGCCAGGAGAGTACGCTCTTTTCTTAAAGGTGGAGACGACGAGCTGGCAATCGAGGTGGTCAAGGAAGTTGGTGAAGGGTATACTGTTGCATGGAATCACATCCTTGAACATGAACTTCGCAACCACAGGGTAAAACAAGCCATGTCTTGTTATAGTGAGGTGAGTGAGGGCACAGTCGCTGTGCATAGTAAATTTTACTAATCCGAAGATGCGAAGAAGAGCATGCGCTCCTAGTGAGATTACTTATACGATTTTGTTCAACGGGCTAGCCGCGAATGCTAGCTTACCTAGCGTTGGCTTGCACTGCAAACGTATATTTGCTGCGCTCATGGAGCAAACAAAGGTCACCGCGAATGAGATACATTTGAACGCCGCGCTTAAAGTCTGCTCTAATATACCTGATGTGACAACGATGTACGAAATTGTTGAGCTAGCCGATGAGCGATTACGACTGAACGAGATTGCTTACTCTACTATATTCACAACGCTGTCCAGAGCTTCCCAAAAGCACCGGATTAGCTACGACAATACTGCGAAAGCTATTTGGGCTGACGTTATAGCCTTACATCGACAGGGGAAGCTGAATGTGACTTCGAGAATGGCTCTGGCATTCGGTCGGATTTTACTCAAGTCTAGTGAAGTTATTGACTTCTACAATCTTATCCGGCTCTACTCAAGTTTGTATGGTATACCCAAATACGTCTCTATCAACGACCTTGGTGATGTTTGCACTGGACAAGATATCGAGAAAGACATTTTGTCAAGTCATATGATCACACTACAACCTCCGCTAAAGCCAACAGCTTACGAGCTGTTGCTTATAATTGAGGCTTGCGAAGTTCTCAAACAGAAAGAAGCTTACTACGAATACGTTGATTTTTTCAGGAGCACTTTTGATATTGACCACACCGAAAAATACAAAGAGAAGCACCGTCGGATAAAACGTCCGATTAAGAAGGAATCACTGCATGATGAGTAGGGGTCACTGTTGAACTGCATATATGTACATATATTAAAGCGGATATTGCAAACTTAGCAAGATTATTAAAGACTTAGTCCCAAAGTAAGCGCGGCCGAGAGCCCATTTGTGTTGGTTCAACAATCTCAAGATCAACTACCTCAGACTCAAAAAATAGCTCTCCATCCTGATCGTTTTCCACCGTTCGTGACGTGACAACGTTCGATTCTGATAACACCTCCAAACTACCCGAGCTTGTCTTCGTAGTACTGCGTTGTGACAGACGCGATTTCTGTGTTTCTTTTTGTCTATTCTGCATCGCCATAGACTGCATTATCGAACTTACCGATGGCGCATCCGCATTTTGATCCCAAACAATAGCTTCTTCGTGTATTGCCACACTATCTCCGACTTTTTCTGACAGATACTTATTAGTCTCCGGCTCAGGGGAAGCAGAGAATGCAATATCTGGAAAGTCTGGTACTGGCATGGGCTCAATTTCAGCTTGCGTGAAGGCTGTTGACGCTGTTACAGTCGAGTCCTTCGCGCTAAGCACCGGACCAGATTCATGATGCAACCTGGTCTCGTCTAACGAGGCTCCGAATCGTGGTGCATCGATAGTCTCTTCAACAAAAGGTTCCAGAGTAGCTGCTCGTGTGCTCACTTGCAAAGGCTGTGATCGTAACTCAGCAGCTGTTCCATAGTCCAGAAAGCTGGTATTTGGATCAACAGTTACTAGCGGAAGCGTAGAAGAAGGCTTGGAAGTATGTGTTTGATTTAGGCCACCAGTGAATAACAGACAATGAACACGTAACGAAGCCTCTCTTGAAAACGCAAAGGAAATAGGTCGTGTTGGCTGACCGAAGGAAGCAATCAAAGTAGATTGGAATGAATCTGCCATTGAAACAATAGTTCGGAAGTCTTTCAAACTAAAGACTACTGATGTGTGTCCGCATAGAGGAGCCTCCTCAAACAGATCATACCCAATTGTGATAGATGTTACAAGAGGAGTTTTTATGAGCTCCGTATTGCTTCTTATCCCTTCTGTAAAACCTGTCAAAACTGCGGACGACTTATCATCGTAGAAAGAAATACTGAATTCTTCTGCCTTGGAGGACATATTATCCACGTATTGTTTCAAAGTAACTGCTCGGATCTTAAATTGATTAGGAAAGTCATCCGAGCCGTGGACAAACTTATAGGGCTTTGTAAGCTCGTAGGTCACCATGTATGTCTGTCTGATTCCTATTCAAATAAGCTACAGTCTGCATCACCAGCAAACTAAGCATGCTTACCGTGCGGACAGTGCATGGTGATGACAAGTCGAGATGCAACAGGATCCAGGTTGATTTCACACTGCTCAACAGCAGATTCTTTCTCGTGTCTCTTGAAGATAGGTATAAAAAACATGGTATGCACTTTAATAACGACCGGTTTATTTGATGCACCATTTATAGAATGGAAACCTGAATGTGTTGTAGTTTGATGTGGATTGTGAATTTTGAACGAATCGAAAAACGAAGCCGCCAAAAATCGGACTTCCGCAACATTTGTTCTTGAATCATTAATTGCTTGAAGAGTTATCTAGTATATTAGGCAGATTGTCTCGGATAGAAATAAAGCTTCACTTACTTCCTCTGAGTCGACTTTAAGAATCAGATGCTCGGATACTTTCGACAATGCCACCACGGATCTGGACCAGTCCTGTAGGGGATAACCCTTGTTTATGACCAACGAAAAATATGCCATCGGCAGCACAATAGCATACTCTTATAAACTCATTTTATTATGCCATATCACATGATTTTTCTTCCGTAGATGACTGGCACGCAGTCACTTTCACTAGAAGTTGATTATATACCGATTCGGTTGTAGCTAAGACGCGACCGCGTCACGTTGGGACAAACACTGCCCGATCATAAATCATGATGAACGGCGCTCGTTTACTCTTTATAGATCATAACATAAGTTACATGATAAAACATTATCATAAGTTATACGGCTTTATCTACCACCTTTCTAAGTACATCCACGAAGTTCCATACATCTTCAAAGGTGTTGTACAACGGTGTCGGCGCCACTCTAATCACGTCTGGCCGTCGTTCGTCAGTTACAACAGCTTCCTTCTCCAGCAGAGCATGCACAGAGTCCATTAACCCTGGTCTAAATAAAAGCGACAGCTGTGCACCTCTACTACTGTGATCCCGTGGTGTTAATATTTGGAAGGGCTTATCTGGAAAGCGGGCATCAAGGAGATCTTCAAGATATTGAGTCAGAGCGACCGACTTTTTCCGTAAAGCACCCATTCCACATCTTTCAAAAGACCTCAAACTTCCCAGCAATGAGACCGTATCAATTACGGACGGGTTTGACAGTTGAAAGCCACCAGCACCTAGTTGGCCGATAAATTCTATTTGTTAATATCCACCAGGCAAGCAGTTTGCTACACGACTAAACTTACGGTTTGTCATCTGGAAACGAGTCACCTTGTCATGTGCCCACCAACCAGTGAGTCTAGGAATAGAGAAGTTATTTTCATGCACGAAAAAACCGCCGATACCACCAGGGCCAGAGTTCAGGTATTTGTAAGTACACCACACGGCGAAATCTACACCCCAGTCGTGCAGTTTGAGTTCCAGATTTCCGGCGGCATGTGCCATATCCCAACCAACTACAATACCAGATTGCTTAGCATGTGCCGTAATCATTTCGATCTCGAAAGCCTGTCCAGTATAGTACTGTACCCCAGGTAGCAGTAGCAAGGCTGCTTCATTGGCATGACAGGAGATCGTTTCTAGAATCTTCTCAGTAGTGATTGTGAATGACCCTTGATCCGGTTCAATTAAAACCATCGAAGTGCTTGGATCTAATCCTTTGAGCGCGATCTGTGATTCTACCGCATACTACTCTTATTAGATAGTTTCAATTATAGGATACTTTTCGCACCTACGTGATCAGAAGGGAAAGCTTTTGATTCCATTATAATTTTGTGCCTCCCATTGGCTGGCCTATAAAACGCTGACATGGCCAGGTGAAGATTTGAGGTCAACGTATTCATGACTGCTACTTCTGACTGCTTTGCACCGACAATATCTGCCATGATTCCTGTCACGGTCTCATCAATGCTGACCCAGTCACGATTATAAGGGTGTCGAAAGTGACCAAATACGCCAGACTCACGCCAAACGGAAAGTTCTTCTTCTATGAGTGTTCTACTCAGCTTGGCTTGCAGACCAAGAGAGTTACCACAGAGATATAAGCTTGGCGCATCCGGATCAGATATATCCCGGTCTAATAGATCAGTATCAGATATCCGGACCACAATCCATATGCCTCCATACTTCCGTTAATTTGAGCTCTAGTAGGAATATAGAAATCAGCACTAGATCCTGCGAGCCCGTCACGCCGATCAAGCTCTTTTGCTCTCTCTCTAGTAAGATCGCTTAAGCTTCGCTTGCTTATACTTCGTAACTGTAAGGCTTGACTCCTACAGAGCTTCTTAATCACCGGAGCCTTGAGGCCAGTAGTAATTGAAGGCACTATAAGCATTGTCAATAACTCCGAATCGTAAGTGAAAGACTTTTGTAAATGAAGACTCATAATTGCAGAACTCAGTGTTCAAGTACCCTGCTCTGTCCTAGCGCCCACTTCAGGGAAGTACCAACACCTTGGACCTGAAAAGGCATCGCACGCGTCGAGTTTGTTTGGTTTGCGCCAAAGAGCAACGCGCTTGATCCAACCTGGCTGGTCGACCGCATGTTGACGTTCTAAATGACAAGTATATGACGCGCGGTCTCACGACAGTCATCCGCTGTGAACAGATCTTACTACAGCAGCTTACTGTAGTAGCTTACTGTAGTAGCTTACTGTGTAATTGAGTTGACTTTTATCGCTGTGACACTCCGGCAGATTGATAATCAGATCGACTCGATGGAGTCAAATAAGCGATCCAGCGCTCCTATGTTAGGGAGCGAGGGTGGACCAGGTGTGTTTGATGTACATATATTAACTGACTATTTGAAACAACTCTTGAGAGTTGTACTAGGTGCTACAGATTTAGAGCTGGAAAGTTCTGGCATTATCACTTCGCAAGAGTCGCTGTCACATATTACTGGCTTTGCGACAGAATCATCAGAAGGGTCGCTATTTATTGCCAAAGAGATTACTCAAGAGATAGAGGAAGATAGAAAATGTGAGAACTTATTGGAGCTGTATATTTATACGCTTTCTGACTAGTCTAGTCTATAGGTATTCTCTTCGAAATGATCTCTTTGGCCTGAAAGATGCGGTCTCGCTCTTGGCTGTGATCAAGCACTCCTCACCTCTTGACTCGACCGTGCCATTGGAGTCTCAGCTACAGTTTATTAATCTTCCGATCATGTCGGCGCCCAATCGGCGACAGGAAGGCTTGCATAATGGCTATGAATCACTGTATTCGCTACTGCATCTTGCCGTCACTCCATACTTTGACGCTGTTTCTCAAAAGTCGAAGACTGCTGCGTTTAACACTTCAATGAGTCGAGAAAGCGACACGGGTATGTTTCGAGATTATTGAGGAACGTGCGTATACTGAGATTTTAGGTGTTCCGGCTACGAAGAAGCGTTTGACCGAGCTCGAGTTGTCGCTTTTGAACCTACAACAGAATGTTGAAATACCTCATTTGACTCTTACATTCCATCCTGTGATTCAGGCGGCACTAGAAAAGGCAGCTTTGCTCAACAGCACTCCTACGATTGATCTTATAAAGTCCGACCTGCTCTCAGATATCAAATTTCTTAATGCTTTACAAGCTAATGTCAATACCTGGATCAAATCTATTCAAGCAGTTACCAAATTAGATAGGGACGTGTTAAGCGGCTCTGCTAGTGAAGAAATTAACTTTTGGATTAATCTCGAGAGTGTCCAGGAAGATGTTCAGCGCCAGCTGCAACAGGATGGCGTTCTTATTACGTTAGAAGTACTTAAGCATGCCAAACGGTTCCATGCTACAATTAGTTTTATGGCTGATACGGGAATCAAAGACTCAATTGATATGGTAAGGAAGTACAACATCCTAATGCGTGACTTTCCTATCAATGAGTTGATATCCGCCCCCACATTGCAGAAGCTGGAAGACGCTGTGAATCAGGTCTTCAATCACATCAACAAAAAAATCAAACTTTCGCCCTATCCTATACGAAGAGCTCTTCTACTTGTAGAGGCTATTTCTGCTGACTTTGACCGCCAACTTCAAATTTTGCTAGCAGGCAGAGTGCTAATGAATATGCCTTACGCAGAGTTTGGAAATGTCATGACATTAGCAAATAATACCATTGCGGCATGGGATATGCAAACTCGGGAGTTTACCAATGTTGCGAGAGAAATGACTAGACGACGAGCTGAGAAATTCATACCTATAAGGATAAATGCCAGGCACACGTCTACTCAAGACCGTCTGCGACATATCGCGTCATTTAGGCGTGCGCATGAGCAATTACAAACTACTATAGTATCCGTTTTAGGGGATAAGCACCAGATTGGGAGTACTTCAATGACGTACGGCCAAGTATCGATTGATGACGTTGTTGAAGAATTGGCTGAAGCCTATGCTCTGGTAAAAGATGTTAATGTGCTGGATGTTAGCCCAGGTATGTTGAGATAGATTGCTTCCAGATTTTTATGTTAACAGGGTTTAGAAGGGTCCGCTATTTGGGTTTCTGCCGAGAATCTTTACAACGAGCATACATCAAGGATTGAGGATGCTATCATCGTGCAACTACGTGAAAGACTATCGACAGCAAAAACGGCCAACGAGATGTTTCGTGTATTTTCTCGGTTCAATGTACTATTTGTGCGACCAAAGATTAGAGGTGCCATACAGGAGTACCAAGCGCAACTTATCAGTAGTGTCAAGTCAGATATTCAGACTTTGCATAACAGGTTTATAGCTCAGTATCAGAAGTCAGATGCATATAAGATGTCGACAGTTCGAGACATCCCACAAGTATCGGGAGCTATCATATGGATCCAGCAGATTGACCGCCAGCTTTCAATGTATATGAAGCACGTGGAAGACGTTCTTGGCTCTGGATGGGCTCTTTATTCACAGGGTGAAAAGCTTCAAGCCGATAGTATCAGTTTCAAAAAAAAGCTTGACGGCAAGGCGTTGTTCAACAGTTGGATAGAAGGTGTATTAAATCAAAAAATCTCTATTAGTGGCCCTATATTTACGATTGGCCGAAACAGAAGTCAGGAGAATTTGCTGAAGTTGGAGACTAATTTCAATCCACAAACCATTTCGCTGTTCAAAGAAGTCAGGAACCTGATATATTTGAAATTCACGATTCCGCATGTTATCAATAATGTGGCACGCGATGCAAAAAAAGCCTATCCTTATGCAATGTCATTATCTGATAGCTTACAGTTTTATCGTGCAGTGGATATTCGAATCGAGGAGCTTAGATCTTTCCGTGATCTTTTGAGTTATGATCGGCTTCGGATCCAAGAACTGATAGAGCAAGGCATTCTCATTAGCTGGGAGGACTTGATTCTTGGATATGATCATAAGACACCGACATCTGGCCTGATCGGTGGTACTAGATCGTCGCGAGAATCTTCACAATACGTTTTTGTGCGTGAGTTTGCGAACGCTATCACGTCGTTAGACCGCAAGGTCACCGAGTTGATCGAAGCCAAATCATCAATTGAGTCAGATATTGACCAGCTAAAGGTTTGCTCTTACGATAGTTTGGCGTTTGCCACAATTCTAGAAAGAATACAAGAACAGGTAATAAGAGGTTTTCAGTCATTCCGGTTCTGCGTTAACTTGTACAGGTCGATAAGCTAAACCTCGAAAGCTACTCGAACTTGGCCTATTGGACAGAAAGACTCAATGCAGAAATCAGTGACATTTTCGTTAGAAGACTCAAACAAGCTATCAAAGAATGGGTGTCGCAGTTCCTTGCCATGGAAGTTTTAGACGATTCCAAATTAATAAATCCGATAATGTTTGAAATTTCAATCAAGAATCAAACTTTGTCATTGCAACCACCGATTGAGTCCGCACGCTGCAGCTTGTACCAAAGAATTCAAGACTATCAAGCTGCGGTCTCTTCGCAAAGAAAGCTAACCATAGCTCGGTACGAGGTCAGCTTAGGCAACGAGGAAAAGTCCGAACACTTCGGCAACATCGCCGAGGGTGCTTTAAATGATATTGCTACTTGTTACGTCTCTGTAGAGCAAAAGCTTTCTGTCGTAATTGAATACGCTCAAAAATGGTTACAATTCCAGTCACTATGGGATCTGCAACCGGATAGAGTTTTCGAAATGCTGGAGGACGACTTGACCAAATGGATTGATATTTTGCAGCAAATCAGAAAAGAGAGAGACACGTTTGACACAGCGGAGTCTAGGAAGAGCTTCGGATCGGTTATCGTAGATTACGAGCAAGTCCAGGCTAGAATCAATGCAAAATACGATACCTGGCAGTATGACATAGTGATTCATTTTGCGGAAACACTAAGCAGACATATGAAATCGACATACACAGAACTTGAAGGTTATCGTCGTGAACTCGAGCTTCAGAACATTGACATGGTTTCAACTAAACGGTCGATAACATTTCTTACTCTTGTCCAGAGCGCACGCGCAAAGCTACCGGCTTGGTCTGACAAAATTGACATTTTTAGACGCGGTCAGTCGTCCTTAACAAGGAATCGGTTTAGATTTCCCAGGGACTGGATGTTTATAGACCAAGTGGAAGGCGAGTGGATGGCACTTCGAGAGATTTTATCCAAACAATCAGCAATAGTAGATGCCCATCTTGGTAGGTTCTTATCGCTTCATTATATCAGGTATACTGAGCTAACTGTAAGATCAATTGCGTCGTAAGCTATTGTCTGAAGACAAGCGCATTCACGAACGGGCAGAGCAAGCATTGATCATGTGGAATGACGATAAGCCAGTTTCTGGCACCATCACTTCGGACTCTGCTTTTGCTATTCTTGACAGATATTCGAAAATTTTTGACAGTCTAAAGTCGGATAGTGATCTTCTGGTTGAGGCCAAAGCATCAGTTGATGTTGATCTATCGGAGAACACTGGTGTGTCGCGAGCCATACAGGAGATTGCAGATCTGAAGTCAGTTTGGAATGCAGTTAGTACTATTTGGGAGACATTAAATAGTATGCTTCAAGTTGCATGGATTAGTTTCAAACCGAATGCTTTACAACAAACTTTGGAGCGACTTATGGCTTCCATAAGAGAGATGCCTAGTATGATGCGTCAGTATACTTGCTTTGAACATGTTCATGAAGTCTTGCGTAATATGCTACAATCTTTACCAATTCTGGATGAGTTGCATGGCGATGTCATGCGTGAACGACATTGGGAAGTACTTTTTAGAAAGCTAAAACCTAACAAAAGCCTACAGTATCTATCACTCTCTGTTGGTGACATTTGGGATTTAAATCTTCGAGCTAACGACAACACCATTCGTCAAATGTTGGCGCAAGCTAGGGGTGAAATAGCTCTCGAAGAGTTTTTAAGACAGGTTCGAGACACGTGGGATACGTATGAGCTTGATCTTGTCAATTACCAAAACAAGTGTAAAGTCATCCGTGGATGGGATGAACTGTTTGACCAGATTCACGAACATCTGAACTCGTTGACAGCCATGCATCACTCACCCTATTTTAAACAGTTTGAACAAGAAGCTATTTCATGGGAAGATCGGCTAAATAGGGCAGCAAATGTATTTGATATATGGGTAGACGTGCAACGAAAATGGATATACTTGGAAGGTATTTTCGGTGGCAATGCAGATATCAAAATTTTGCTACCTATTGAGTCAAGCAGATTTGGCAATTTGAACAGTGAGTTTTTCACTTTGATGCGTAAGGTGGCTTTTGAACCAAAAGTACTTGACTGCGTGAGTATCCCAGATTGCCTCGATACCTTATCCCGTTTATCAAATCGTTTGGACAGAATCCAGAAGGCTTTAGGAGAATATCTTGAGCGGGAACGCCAACGCTTCCCTCGATATTATTTTGTGGGAGATGAAGACCTTCTGGAAATCATTGGTAATGCAAAGGAAAACATGCGTGTTCAGAAGCACCTGAAGAAGATGTTTGCCGGAATATCAAGCCTAGTCATTGACGAGGAGAATTCAACGATAACGACTCTTATTTCAAAAGAAGGTGAACACGTTCTGTTGAAAAACCCTGTGTCGTTGATCAAGAATGTAGATCCCAATGCCTGGCTGGATGCATTAGAGCTTTCGACTAAGGAAAGCTTGGCACTTTATTTGGATGAAGCAGTTAACGAGTTTGATCTAACTCTGAAAAATTATAATTTTACACGGGAGCTGCTGTTTTCTTGGATTCAGCGGTATCCTGCGCAGATATCTGTGTTAGCCTCTCAAATTGCGTGGACCAAGAATGTTGAATCATCAATATCCGATCTGACGGGCTTGAAAGCTAAGACGGGACAACTTTTAGCACTCTTGGCACAAACAGTGCTAGAAGATCTTGATCGTGTTTCTCGCAAAAAATGCGAAGGATTTATCACCGAGCTTGTCCACCAGCGCATAGTTATGGAGGATATAATACAGGTAGGCTCTGAGTCTAATGGCAATTTTCTGTGGCAGTCTTATATGCGATTTTATTATTCGAGAGATCTTGAGCTATTCGAGAGATTGAAAATCAGAATTGGTACCGCTCAGTTCGATTATGGTTACGAATACTTGGGAATACCCGATCGCCTGGTTCAGACTCCGTTGACTGATACCTGTTACTTGGCGCTTACTGCTGCGCTGGAACAAAGCTTAGGGGGCTCGCCGTTTGGACCCGCTGGAACAGGTGAGTATGGAACTGCTCTTGTCAAAAGCATAAACTAAAACTTTAGGTAAAACCGAGACCGTGAAGGCACTTGGTGTTCAACTTGGTCGATTTGTGGTTGTTTTCAATTGCGATAACACTTTTAACTTCCAAGCTATTGGACGTATCCTTTTGGGTATCTGCCAAGTTGGCGCATGGGGCTGCTTCGACGAGTTCAATCGTCTAGATGAGTTAATTCTGAGTGCCGTGTCTAGTCAAATCCAAGGCATACAGAAGGGACTACGAAGACTCCAATTTGAGGGAACTGAGAAGGTCGAACTTCTTGACTGTAAATTTTCGATAAACAAAGATACCGGTAAGTGCTGCTGTTCCATACGATTGAATCATCCAAATCTCATCGTATAGGTATATTTATCACCATGAATCCAAACTATGCTGGCCGTTCGAATTTGCCAGAGAATCTCAAGAAGCTGTTCAGAAGCTTTTCAATGTCAAAACCGGACAAAGGCCTTATTACCGAAGTTTTACTTTATTCTCAAGGATTTGTTGGGGCGAAATCGTTGTCTTCGACGGTGGTACCTCTATTTGAAGCTTTTGCGCGAGAGTTGTCTGACCAACCGCATTATGACTTTGGCCTACGTGCGCTTAAAAGCGTCCTTGTGACATCTGGCAATTTGAAGCGCAAGCAGATCTTGCAGAAACTCGATAGACCGGAGAGTATGATTATGCTGCAAAGTATCCATGAGACCGTTTCTCCTAAGCTTATTTCACGTGATCTTGAAATTCTTGAGAGGTTTGTATTTCTAGATAAGTAGAGCGAACTGTTTTAACGTATCGATATAGATTGGAAATCGAGCATTTCAGCGGTTTGGAATATATCGCCGATGATTCTGATGAGCTTCAGGCAGAAATTGCAGCTTTCTGCTCCGAGCGAGGATTAGAAGTTACCGACAAATGGCTGTTAAAGGTAGCACAGCTAAGCAGGATCCAGGATATTCATCATGGTATCATGCTGGTCGGAGAATCTGGATCCGGAAAATCTGAAGTTTGGAGAGCTACTATGAAGGCACTATATGGAGCGAACGCAGTATCACATGTAATTGATTCCAAAGTATTATCAAAGAACCTCATGTATGGTGTTCTTGACCCTACCACTCGGGAGTGGACAGATGGAATTTTTACAGCTATTCTTCGTCGAATTAACGATAATGAGCGAGGAGAAGATTCAAGAGTCCACTGGATTGTTTTTGATGGTGACGTTGATCCCGAATGGGCGGAAAATCTGAATAGGTAAGAGGTGACTTCATTCGTTTTATTGGTCGAAAATACTGACAGTTGTAAAGTGTTCTTGATGACAACAAAGTGTTTACGCTGCCCAACGGTGAGCGATTGGCTCTGCCCCCTAATGTACGGCTATTGTTTGAAGTTACAAATATAAAGCACGCTACTCTAGCAACCGTCAGCCGGTGTGGTATGATCTGGTTTGAGCCTGATATGGTACCTTTCACATCTCTTGTCGGCAAATATTTGCATTCAATCAACCGTAATGGACTTGATAAGGACGACGGCGACCTATTCTTTCAGTCGGATCCTGAGTCTCGCTCTTCGACATTAAGAGTGACGACATGCATCACTTCGATACTTAACGGACTGGAGTGGATGTCGGCTGCCCTTGAAGAGTCGATGAAGTATCCGCATATCATGGAGTATACCGAAACGAGGGCAGTCATGTCACTTTTGAGTATGATATCAGGGGCCGCCCGTGCTGTGGTTGAATATGATGCTCAGCATCCCGACTTTCCTACCCAGCCGGATAGGATGAGAACTTTTATTCTTCAAAAGCTGCTCTTAGCTACGGTCTGGAGTTTTATGGGCGATTGTTCGTACGAGTCCCGGACAGAGTTTTGCCAGGCGATCTGCCGATACGATATCTTTTCCTCGCTCGAGCTGTCAAGCCTGACATCAGTACTAGATTACGACACTGCTCTGCCAGACGCTACATGGGTTGCATGGAACACCCATGTGCCTAGACTGGATTTGGACCCCCATTCGGTGGAAGCCTCTGACTTGGTTATCCCCACTATTGACACAGTGCGCTACAATAGTCTTGTTCAAACGTGTATTCAGGAAGGCAAGCTTCTTGTTCTATGCGGACCGCCAGGCTCTGGCAAGACTATGAGTCTGTTTGATACTCTTCGCAAGTTTCCAAACATGGATTTTGCTGGCCTAAACTTCTCTAGCGCCACTTCTCCAGAGCTGATTATCAAAACTTTAGAACAGTATTGCGCATATTCTAAGCGCAACAAGGCGACTGTACTTGCACCATCGCAAATTGGTCGTCAACTGGTCATTTTCTGTGATGAAATCAATTTACCAAAACCCGATTCTTATGGGACCCAAAAGGCGATTTCTTTTATACGTCAGTTACTCGATCATCGTGGATTCTGGAGGCCGTCTGATCGGACGTGGATTACGCTTGAGCGGGTCCAGTTTATCGGAGCGTGCAACCCGCCATCAGATGTAGGACGGACTGCTTTAGACGCCCGGTTCCTACGTCACTGTGCGGTCGTAATGATTGGCTACCCTGGAGATATCGCGTTGAGTCAGATTTACGGTACGTTGAGTGCGGCAGTTTTAAAGAGCGTGCCGCCACTACGCGGGCACAGCGACACGCTGACGATGGCCATGATTGACGTCTACAATGCCGCGCAGCATAAGTTTACTGCCAGCGACCAATATCACTATATATACAGTCCCCGTGAGCTTACCCGGTGGATACGCGGTATTCATGAATGCATTTACCCGCTGGATACGCTGAGCCTGGAAGGTTTGGTGAGAGTTTGGTTGCATGAAGCTCTGAGATTGTTCACTGATCGGCTGGTGACGGATGCGGAGCGACAATGGATGATCTCTACTATCAAAGCCATTGCAACAAAACGGTTTCCTAATATGAACCAACTAGACACGCTTGACGGCCCAGTATTATTCTCAAATTGGCTTTCCAAAAACTATGGGCCGGTACAGCAGGATGTTCTTCGGGAGTATGTTGGCGAAAGATTAAAGACTTTTTGTATCGAGGAAGTTGACGCGCCTCTTGTTATGTACAATGATGCGTTGGATCACATTTTACGGATCGATAGAGTGTTCCAGCAGATACAGAGCCATCTGATTTTGATTGGTCTTAGTGGAAGTGGCAAGGTATATAAATCTAACTGTGGGCACGAAGAATATGCTCTAACCCAATTTAGACAACACTGACAAGGTTCGTGGCATGGATGAACGGCATGCGGGTGTTCCGGATAAACGTGCACCGCAAATATACGGCTGCCAACTTTGATGATGACTTGAAGCAAATTCTTCGTGCCGCTGGCTGTGACGGCCAAAAGGTATGTTTCATTCTCGACGAATCGAATGTTCTAGAATCAGGATTTCTGGAGCGCATGAACACGCTACTGGCCAATGCTGAAGTTCCGGGACTGTTTGAGGGCGATGAATACACGGCTTTGATGCACGCTTGCCAGGAGAGTGCTCGCCAGCAGAATGCCATGCTAGACTCGAACGAAGAAATTTACAAATGGTTCACAAAACAGGTTGCTCGTAATCTGCATGTTGTGTTCACCATGAATCCACCCAGCGATGGACTGTCTTCTCGCGCGGCCACGTCGCCTGCGTTGTTCAATCGCTGTGTTATTAACTGGATGGGTGATTGGTCGCTGAAGTCGTTATTCGAAGTCGGCAAGGAGATGACCAAAGTTATTGACTTGGACGACCCTGATTACGAGTGCAGTGATCATTTCAAACCAACCCTGGAGGATTTGCATTTGCCACTGTCGCATCGTGATATTGTCGTCAACGATATGGTATACATACACTCGCTGGCGCAACGGTTGAACACAAAGCTGCAGGCCCAGTACGGTGCTCATAACTACGCTACTCCCCGTCACTTTCTTGACTTTGCGCAACAGTTCATCAAGCTGTTTAATGACAAGCGTGATGAGTTTGAGGACCAGCAACGCCATCTCAACGTCGGCCTAGACAAGCTGCAGGACACGGTAAACACGGTTAGAGTACTACGGTCTGACCTGGCGAAGAAGGCGCAGGAACTGAACCTGAAGACCACAGAAGCGAACGAAAAGCTAGAACAAATGATGCTGGATCAAAAACAGACCGAACAGCGCCGAGCTGAATCGCTGCAGATCCAGGACGAACTAGCCAAGGAAGAGCAAGCGATCAACGACCGACAGGCGGTGGTATTGGGGCAGCTTGCCCAAGCTGAACCGGCGGTTGAACAGGCCAAGAACAGCGTGAGCAGTATCAATAAACTGCAACTTGCTGAAGTGCGAGGCATGAATAATCCGCCTGAAGCGGTCAAAATGACCATGGAAGCAGTGTGCAAGATGTTGGGCCACCAAGTTGACTCTTGGCGCTCGGTGCAATCGATCATTCGCAAGGACGATTTTATTTCCAACATTTTGAACTTTGACACCGACCGGCAAATGACTCGTGCGCTTAGACGGCGGATTGCTGGCGACTATCTTGCCCTGCCGAATTTCACGTTCGAGATTGTCAACCGGGCCAGTCGTGCTTGTGGTCCGCTGGCGCAATGGGTACGAGCCCAGGTCACGTACGCGTCCATTCTGGACGAGATCGTGCCGCTGAGGGAGGAGGTTTCTGAGCTGACTGCGAGCTCGGAGAATAATCGGCGCCGGGTGGACGAGATTGCAATTATGATTGAAGAGCTGGAAGACCGCATCGAGCAGTACAAAGACGAGTACGCCGGGCTCATTGGACAGGTGCAGGAGCTGAAGACTCAGATGGCCAAGGTGGAGCGCACGGTGACGCGAAGCATCAAGATGCTCGGCGATCTGTCGTCAGAGAAAGATCGGTGGGTGGAGGAGCGGCAGGCGTTGGTGGCAAACACGGAGAACCTGGTGGGAGACTGCTTGCTGGCGTCCGCGTTGTTGACGTACGGAGGCTATTTCGATCAAGAGTACCGCAACAGGATGCGAAGATTATGGCAGGCGTACCTGGCAGAGACCAACATCCGGTTTACTCGAAGCAACGCGATTGCGGACTATCTGTCTACCGCGTCCGACCGGATGAACTGGACCGCCGGCGGACTACCGTTTGGCGAGCTATACGAGGAAAATGCTCTGATGCTACAACATGCACACCGTTATCCGCTTGTGATAGATCCGACTCCGAACACGGTTTTGTTTATCCGCAACCAATTCAAGACTAAAGGGCTTATCGTCACCAGTTTTCTTGAAGACTCGTTTGTCAAGCAGCTTGAAAGCGCAGTCAAGTTTGGTAATCCGTTGCTGATCAACGACGCGGAGCATTTAGATCCAATCGTTAATCCAGTGCTGGCCATGGAGTACAAGCATGTCGGCGGACGAGTGTCGGTTCGAGTTGGTAATCAGGAGATTGACTATTCGCCTAGTTTCAGACTGTTCTTAGCGACCAGGAACGAGTCGATGCCGGTCACACCGGACCTGTGCAGCCGCACTACGCTTGTGAATTTTACAATCACCAAGAGCAACCTGGCAGCGCAGTGCTTGGATGAGTTGCTGAAGATTTTGAGGCCAGACGTTGACAATCGTCGCAAGAACCTGTTGAAGCTGCGTCGCGAGTTCACGCTTCAGCTGAGGCAGCTCGAGCGTGGGCTGCTGCAAGCATTGAACGAAACCGACGGCAACATTCTCGAAAACGATTTAGTGCTGGATACCCTGGAGAATCTGAAGGTCCAGTCGGGCGAGATCGGCGAGAAGATGGCAGAGACGGACGGAGTGATGGCGAAGGTTGACGAAATCACCAGCCAGTACATGCCGGTTGCGGAGGTTTGCAGCAGCGTGTTTACGATTTTGGAGCTGCTGCCGAGCTTGAACCGTTTCTATCAGTTCTCGCTGGAATACTTCGAAGCCATCTATCGTGAGGTTCTGGAGCAGTGCGACAAGTCGAGCTTGCATTCGCCAAAGGATCTGACCGGTCGACTGGTTGAGGATTTATATGTGGCGGTGTACTGCCGCACGTCGAGAGCGCTTTTGCGTGGTGACAGGTTACTATTTGCGGTGTTTCTGGCGTACAACGTGCGAGCGGAATGCAGCACCGTGTTTCTAAGCCATTTATTCAACCGGGACGAACAGCTGGTTGATTTGTCGGCCGAGAGCTATGATAAGAATGTACTGGTAGACCGGGTATGCCGGTCGTCGCTATTTAAGACGTTTGGAGTCACCGACGAGGCATCGTTGGACGCGTTTTTGGTCGAGGATAGCGTTGGTAAGTCTGTTGCTGTTTTGTGTGTGTGTGTGTGTGGGGTGGGGGGAAGAACAACAGGGACTAATGATTTAGATGTGAATAAGCAGCTTAGCCGGATCTTGATTATGAAATTGTTGAGGTCTGATCTGTATGTGTCGGTAGCCGACAGGTTTGTGACTGAGGTGTTGCCGAGGTTGAGTTCGATGCCGGTGCCAGGGCTTGATCAAGCAATCGACAAGTCCCGAACCAGTACGATTGCGTTATGCACGTTATCTGGCTACGATGCGTCAGACGGTATTGAGCAGCTGGTTAGCCAGCGACCGGGCACGCGACTTCTGTCGATCGCTATGGGCGCTGCCGAGGCGGTTGTGAAGGCAGACCGGGCGATTAGCGACGGAGCCGAGCTTGGCGGATGGGTGTTGTTGAAGAACGTGCATCTTGCGGGCAAGCCATGGCTAGAGCAGCTTGAAAAGCGAATCCAGTCACTCGATTCGGGCAGCGGCGGCGGCGGCGGCGGCGGCGGGTTCAAGCTGATTCTGAGTCTTGCCATGACGGCGGAGATGCCGACCAGTGTTATGCGACAGTGTGAGATTGTGGTGGTGGAGCAACCGCCAGGGGTACGGGCGAACATGCTGGACACGCTGTCGCGGCTGCCGAAGCCTGAGATTGAGCGACCGCCGGCGGAGCGGGTGAAGGTGTACCTGCTGCTGGCATGGCTGCACGCGGTTGTGCAGGAGCGGCTGCGGTACGGCACAACGGGCTGGACCAAGCTGTACGATTTTTCCAACGCGGACTTTGAGTTCTGCCGGTATGCGATTGACCGGTGGATTGCAGCCGGCGGCGGCGATCAGCGCAGTAACGTGGCACCGGCGCAGTTGCCGTGGCAGGCGATGAGGATGGTGGTGAGCCGGATCGGCTACGGCGGCAAGGTCGAGACTGAGCGAGACATGGAAGTGCTGCAAGGGTTGACGGACCGGTTGTTTTGCGCGGAAGCGTTTGAGTACGAGTTTAGCATTGTTGGTGACGACGACGTGACGCCGAGGTTGGCGATGGCGGTGAATAATCGGGTGGAGAGCATGATTGAGTGGGTGGAGAGGTTGCCAGAGCGGGAGCCGGTGGTTTGGCTTGGATTAGATGAAGCAGTTGCCAGAATTTAGCTATACATGTTATATATAAAATTATATACGTTATATACATTATACCTTGACACCGGTATGGATTGCGGCGACGCCGAATGTCAAGTTTTCGTAACCATTACCGGAAATCTCGAACCCGGCGTCCTGGATCATGGCGGCAAACTTGGATTGGGAGGGGAAGTTTTTGATCGACTCGACCAGGTACTGGTACGAGTCACGGTCGGCGGCGACGAGTTGGCCCATCAGCGGGATCACGTCGAACGAGTAGCGCTGGTAGACGAGGTCGACGACCGGGTTGTCGACCTTGGAGAACTCGAGGCAGGCAAACACGCCGCCCGGTTTGAGCACGCGGTGGGCGGCACGGAGGGCGGCGGGGATGTCGGTGAAGTTGCGAATCCCGAACGCGACCGTGTACAGGTCCTGGGATTGGTCCGGCACCGCGTCCAGCACCTCGGCGTTCTGCTCGATGAACGCGATCCGGGAGCCGTCGGCGTAGGCGGTCGACTGCGACCGCAGTCTGCCTTCACTCAGCATGTCCGGGTTGATGTCAGCGACGAGGACCTTGGACTGGTGGTCGTTGTGGACCGTGGACGCCCAGTCGAGCATGCGGAACGCGATGTCGCCGGTGCCGCCGGCGACGTCGAGGATGGACAGTGGTTGGTTGCCAGGTCGCCGGCCCGGGTCCAGCGTCGACACGAAGTGGTCTTTCCAGAGCCGGTGCACGCCGAACGACATCACGTCGTTCATCACGTCGTATGATGCTGCCACTGACGAGAACACGTTCCGGACCAGGTCCTGTTTCTCGTGCTCGGGCACGTCCCGGAACCCGAAGTGGGTGGTTTTGTTGCTGCTGTTGCTATTATCGAATGATGGACATGTCTGGCTTAGATGTCGGCGGTACACACCAGTCCGTGGCGGCCCCCGCAGCAGTGATTGACTAATGCGGTGTGACGACGACGAACGAATCATTGTGCTTGATCTCGGTCGACACTATATAGCACTATGAAGCCTCTAGGTACAAAAACTGGTTTGCCCAAAGTCCCGGCAAACGCGATCATCGTCAGGGACACAATCGAAGGTGTTTGTACACCGTCCAGTACGAGCACCGCAATTGCCCGTCAGTGCAATCACGTGCCGCGTTTCCCCCCCTTCCCTCGTGCAAGGTGCGGCTTATGGGCACGTAGCCGAGTGTGTCGGGTAGCCGGGCGTGTGCCCTGCTCCACCCTCCCCCCCCCCAAAAGCCGCAGTCACGATCCGACGACACCACGGGCAAGACAGCGAGCCGACGACGGAGATCCATGCAGTAGCGGTGAGAACGGGACGAGAAAGCAAGCCGGCCGGCGATCATTGCGGGGGTGACCTGTGCCGGTTGGGATCCGGTTGATGAACAAGCCGAGCGGAGCGTCGCCGGTGCTGGCACATTGCCAGAGATGCTCTCCAGCAAGGCAGAGTCGGTTGGGTGTGCATTCGATGATGTGCACAAAACCGCCGCCGCCGCTGTCGAGCTGAACCCGCGGAACAAGCTAGGCGTCACCACTGACGACGCCGGGCGTTGTGGGGTACACCAGGCTATGCCGAAACGGAAGCTCCGTCGTCACTTAGCTACCGCAGTTGACCAATCACGCGCCCGTGGGTTTTCCCTGCTGTCGACTCGACTGCCCAACCTGGAAGTGCAACGACAACAACAGCTACTACTACTACTATCACTACTAGTTTCCACCCGCAATTGGAAAAGCAATGCAAGCCCGCGGGCCATCTCTGCCGAAAACCCGGGCAACGAGAAAATGGGCTTCAAAAAGCAAGCAACCACCGCCGCACCGGGACAAACCGGCGAGAACTGGGCGTGAAGTCACGCCGCCGGCCGGAATAAATCGGAGCACGCTAACAAGGCGCCAGCCAGCCTCGTGCCGTCGGTTCCGATCTATCAATCGGATTTCCAGCAGCAGCAGCAGCAGCAGCAGCAGCAGCAGCAGCAGTGCAATTCAATCAATGCAATGCAATTTGGCACCGTCGCAGCAGACAGCTGCCCCCCGTCGTCGCCCGCGGGTAGACGTCATACCGGCACCGTGCGTAGCTGCCGTCCCCGGCTGGGCTGGGTTTCGTGGGCCGCTTCGCGGGTTTTTGTTTTGCGGGGTGCGCCGTCTGAACGCGCGCACGGGGACGCTTTCGTCTGCGGTGCGCCAGGATGGCTGGCAGGGCTTGCTCGTGGACTCTCGGTTCCGATAGCGAACCTAGGTGGATGCTGCTGCTACTGCTGCTGCAGGCTTCCGCTGGCGATATGTCGCTTCTCGTGTCGCCTGGCGCTATATAAATACCTGCCCGGTGGTCCTCCTTCCGCTGCACACATCTCTATTGCTTGCCCCTTTTTCCGCTGCACACATCTCCATTTGCTTCCCCTCCCCCCCCATACGTCTTCACACCAATCGGATCATGGCGGCTACCGTTAACAAGACCAACCTGCACCCCCAGGGCACCAAGCCGGTGCCCACTGAGGTCGAGGAGAACCTCTACGCTACCGTATGTCATTTTTATGTTGTTGGGTGTGTTGCATACGGAATCACTGATTAATAAACAGGCTCACATCGACTACAACCAAATGACGATCCAGCACAACCCGTCGCTGCCGTCGCTGTACGAAGACGCGCTCGTGTACGAGTCCGGCTCGGCGATCTCGTCCGCCGGCGCCCTCGTCGCGTCATCCGGCACCAAGACCGGCAGATCGCCCAAGGACAAGCGTCTCGTTGACGAGCCGACCTCGTCCGGCGACGTCTGGTGGGGTCCCGTCAACACCAAGCTCACGCCGGAAGTGTGGCGGATCAACCGCGAGCGCGCGATCGACTACCTCAACACCCGCTCCCGGCTGTACGTGATCGACGCGTTTGCCGGCTGGGATCCCGAGTACCGCATCAAGGTCCGGATCGTGTGTGCCCGCGCCTACCACGCGCTGTTCATGCGGAACATGCTGATCAGACCAACCCCTGAAGAGCTCAAGGTGTTTGGCAAGCCCGACTTTACGATCTACAACGCCGGCGCGTTCCCCGCCAACCGCTACACCGCCGGCATGTCGTCGTCAACCTCGGTCGACATCAACTTCCAGGACAAGGAGATGGTCATTCTCGGCACCGAGTACGCCGGCGAGATGAAGAAGGGCGTGCTGACGGTCATGTTCTACCTGATGCCGGTCAAGCACAACGTGCTGACCCTGCACTCGTCCGCCAACGAGGGCAAACACGGCGACGTGACGTTGTTCTTCGGCCTGTCCGGCACCGGCAAGACCACCTTGTCCGCCGACCCCAACCGTCTGCTGATCGGCGACGACGAGCACTGCTGGTCCGACCACGGCGTGTTCAACGTCGAAGGCGGCTGCTACGCCAAATGCCTTGATCTGTCGCTGGAAAAAGAGCCCGACATCTTCAACGCCATCCGGTTCGGCGCCGTTCTCGAGAACGTGGTGTTCGACCCGCTCACGCGCGAGGTTGACTACGCCGACGCGACGCTGACCGAAAACACCCGGTGCGCGTACCCGATCGAGTACATTCCCAACGCCAAGATCCCGTGCCTGACCACGAACCAGCCGACAAACATCGTGCTGCTGACGTGCGATGCCAGAGGCGTGCTGCCGCCGATCTCGAAGCTCACCAACGAGCAGGTCATGTACCACTTCATCTCTGGCTACACGTCCAAGATGGCCGGCACCGAGGAAGGCGTCACCGAGCCGCAGGCCACGTTCTCCGCCTGCTTCGGCCAGCCGTTCCTGGTCCTGCACCCCATGCGCTACGCTCAAATGCTGTCGGACCGCATGACCAAGTTCAAGGCCAACGCCTGGCTGCTCAACACCGGCTGGACCGGCCAGTCGGCTGCCAAGGGTGGCTCCCGGTGCCCGTTGAAGTACACCCGGGCAATCCTCGACGCGATTCACTCGGGCGAATTGGCCGAGGTCGAGTACGAAAAATTCGACGTGTTTGATCTCTACGTGCCCAAATCGTGCCCCAACGTTCCGTCCCAGATCCTGAACCCGGCCAAGTCGTGGGCCGGCGGTCCTGATGAATTCATCGCTGAGGTTTCCAAGTTGGGCGGGTTGTTTGCAAACAACTTTGAAAAGTACAAATCAGGTGCTACCAAGGAGGTCATCGCTGCCGGACCATCTCTGTAGTTTCTTTTTCTTTTTATCTTCTTGTGTAACACACGGTTTGTAATGAATATTTTTTGGGTAAAAATTGAATATTGCATCAATCATAAATTGAGGAGATACTAGTGATAAAAATCCTGGTGTTACGAATCCCTTGGATAACCGCCTCCTGAAAACAAAAAAAAAAAAAAACATTAGGAAGTAAATCCCAAACTCGACCCCGACGACAACTGTCGACGAAAACCCTCGACGAAAACCACTCAATCGAGAGAGCATATCCAAGACAGAGATGAGTTGCATAATACGACGGCATGGGAGTGGTACATCATCGGCAGTAATGGGAATAATACGACGACGGCCAGGTGGTGGCAAAGTGTCAGCTCTGTACGGTCATGGCACTGTCCGGATGGCGTCGAGCGAAATCAATCCCGCCAAACCGGAAGAAGAAGAACTGTCGACCGGGTACCGAGCAGGCGAATTTGCGCCGTTTGTGTACAACAAGGCTCAGCTTGACCTGACGCAGTACTCGGTGTCGCGAATGCCGATCTACACGGCGCCGTCGTCGTTTCACGTCGCGGCGACGAAACGAGTCACGTTCGGCATCGGGCTTGTCGGCGGATACTTCTCAGCAGCAATGCTAGGCATGGACGGCATCCCTACCGTGTTCTCACTGCTGATCGGGATTCCAACCGTGCTGCCGTGGCCGATTGCGCTGTGGCTGACGACGCCGTACGTGCACCGGATCTTTCGCATCTATCCCAACCCCACCGGCGAACCCATTGATCTGGAAAAAGTCAAACAGGACGAGGAATTTATGTTTGAATGCATCTCGGTGCTTGGCCGGGGAGTCTACAGCGTGCGGGTCAAGCTAGCGGATCTGAGAGTTTCCCGAGAACGTCTCGGGTTTGTCACGTTGCGAGTAGTGCCGCCGGAACCCAGGGACGACGAGAACAGGAACATTGTTGAACGGGCATTGGATGGCAAATCGTGTCGCAGCACGTTCTACGTTGCTGATGACATCGGCGGTCGTCGCATGGAACGCATCTGGTCAATCATTGAACGGCAATCGAATATCGACAACGGCCGGTTCGAATCTTGATATACATATCAAACTAATCTGTACATATACTGTATATTATATTGCTATCTTACAATTCATCCTTCGACGGACTGTCGGTCTCCGGCTCGACTTCAGCCACTGTAGCCGCGGTTATAGATTGTTCCTCTGACACCTCGACTGCGGGCTCCTCAGGCGTGACCTCAGCAGTCACGGTCGCAGCAGCAGCAGCAGCAGACTCGACATCCGAAGTTACAGACGCAGTGTCGATATCCTCAATTGGGACCGGGATGGTCTCTGGTTCAGGCGGCGACGTCTGGATAGTCATCGCTTCCTCGGTCGACGACGACGACGACGACGACAGCTTGGCTAGTTCCTTCTCAAGATCGTACCCCGCGATCGACATCAGCTCGACATTAAACACCAGCGTCGATCCAGCCGGAATTTGACCCATTGCCCGATCGCCATACGCGAGCCCAGCCGGGATCGTCAACTTGCGTTTCTCACCAATGCACATCCTATCTTTAGCCCTCTATCCACACACAGTCTCGTGGTAACTTTTGTGGTAACTCACCCCAGCATTCCCTGGTCCCATCCCTGGATAACCTGTCCCCGTCCAAGCGAGAATCGAAACGGCTCGTTGCGTCGCACCGACGAATCAAACTCGGTACCGTCAAGCAACGTCCCGGTGTAGTGCACGTACAGCAGATCTTCCTTCTTGGACTTGCGGGGACATTTCTCCGCGGGAATTCTCTTGGTTATGCCTACCAATTAGTCAGTTACCTCTGCTTTAAGGGGCGAAGCGAGGACGGGGAACCCACCGATTTGCAGACCGCCGGTAAACCCGCTACCGCCTAGTTTTCGGGCCTCAATGCAACTTGCCAGAACGGCAAATGTAGCAATTACCAAAAACTTCCAAAGTCCTCTCATTTCGTGCCAGTTTCGATGGTTTTACTTTTGATTTGGATCGTATAATAAACATGGATTTCCGCGCGCACAAACTATTTACTACATTGCCCAGTGCGGCAGATGACACGTCGACCTGTTAACATAAGTAGGGGTTCGTACTCATATGATTTAGACGACCTACATGATCAAAACACGGGAGTTTATTTATTTATCTACACGGCTTTTACCTCCATGCTATCAACCACGACTTCCCGGCATCCAACTAGGCCAATACCTCTTGAACTTGAGCGCACCGTACGCGGCAACGCCGACGACTCCGACACCGAACGTAATGGCCGACGCCCGAAAAACCCGCTGCTGGCGCTTCGAAATCGCCATTGCTCGCGAGTACGGAATGCTGGAGAAGCTGACCATGTTGTACAGCGTGCGCACGCCCAGCGCCGGGAACCGCTTGTACAGAAACTCCTCGGTGTGCTTGCGCAGCAGGTACACCCGCGACGTCACCTTCGACCGCATCTCGACGTAGTTCTCCATCGCCAGGTCCGAGATCGCGTACAGGTCCTGGCGCCGGGTAGAGCTGTAGGCAGATAACGCCGATGCAATGTTGTTGCTGGTGCGGATGTGGGCAAACAGACGCTGCACGTCCTCGAATCCGCAGTTCATTCCTTGACCGTAGAACGGCACCATCTATCGTCAGCACTTAAAGAGAGAAAGGAACGGGAAAAAAAAACATACGGCATGTGCAGCGTCACCTATAATCACACATCTATCGGAATAATGGTACGGGTTACATTTAATTGACACCAAGGTACCCTTTGGATTGTTAAACACCTGGTCCTGCAGATACTGCTCGCCGATAAGCGGGATCACGTCGGGGAAATACGACCGGAACAGATCAATCACGTCGGTAGGATACGTAATGTCTTCAAACTTGTCCCTAGGCATAAACAGCGTACCGGTAAACGACTTGTCGTCGCCGATGTTAGCCAAGCTCATCAGCATGAACGATTGCCGTGGCCAGATGTGCAAGTGGTGCGGATCCAACGGGTACTCGTCCTTGCCTCCCGAGCCCTTTCTGGCGGGAATCGAAATTTCACACCACAGCGTGTCGATATATTTTTGCTCAAAATCGACCGCGGTGGCTCGCATCAATTGACGACGGACCGTCGAATGAGCTCCGTCAGCGCCAACAATCAGATCCGCAGCAGCTTCGCTCGGCCCGTTTCTATCGTAGCTGATTAGGATCATGTTATTCAAGCTACTCTCATGTCGAAAACCAACTTACTTGGTTTCAAAATAAAGCTTGCGGCTGTCGAAATCACATCGAGAGAGCCGATGCCCAAACTGAATCGTGACATTACCAAGTTTCTCTGCCTCGTCCAGTAACACGCTGTTAAGCCACCCTCGGTCGACAGCATTGATGTGTAAACCGTGCACGTCGTAGTCTTGAGACTCTTGACGGCCGTGACGGTCGTGGATCATGCGACCGGTCACCGGCACCACGTTTGCCATGACCATGTCCGCCAGCTCGGGAGACGCATTGCGAAGACCTTCGATTCCGCGATGCGAGAGTGCCAAGTTGATTGACTTGCCGGTTGCCGCTGATTTGCCCAGTTTTCGTGCCTCTCGTGGGTCTATCCGTCAGTCCATGCGCCTTGAACACAAATGCTCTCTGTCTCCACACACCTTGCCGTAACTCATACAACGAGACCAGCCAGCCGGCTTTGGCAAAATAGATTGCCGCCAAACAACCGACTGGTCCAGCACCAACAATAGCAACTGATCGATCCACAGACATCTTGGTCCTATATGCAATCTAAACTGTCAAATGTTATGTATGTTTTAGCAGTGTAGTGTGAGGCGCGGGCTCCAAGTTTTGATTTTCCTCGATTACTCCCAGTCGCCGATCCCCAGGCCAAGGCGGCAAGGCCAACCTTTGTTCATTTATCACGTTCGTCGTGCATGTCATTCCGTAATTCGTCGATTCGTAATGAATTCTGCACCATGGACGACGCACGGCCCGATAACCCGATACCTCCGCTGTACTTCACAGTCATAGAGGATGCCACTCTTGCTAGTGGCAGACCTGTTGCGCATCATCCGCGGGTACGATACCTGTTTTCAGACGACGTGCACGATCTCGAGTATCCTCTGCCGTCGACCGAGGCACTCAGTTCGAAAACGCTGATAATCGACTTTGCTCACGACTCAAAGACTATTGTCGGCACGATCTCGCTGTCGCCGGACTGGCAGGTCACGTCGGCAAAAGTATCGTCCCTGGCAATCGGCGGCTCGTCGACGCGCCCCAACGACACTCAGAGCGACATCGGCAAGATGCTAACCATCAGCGGTATCGGGGACTTGTCTGCTGCTCATCGCTACGCCAAGGCTAGTATCAGTGCCAATGGTTCGAGATCGGCTGGGGACCAGGCGGCAAATGACCTTGGTGCTGCCGTGGCTTACGCTGACTTGTTTGTACAAACGTAAGTCTCATTCCTGGACCTTGCACGGTAAATCTCATGCTCACAAAACTAGGAACAAGAAACTTAAAGACTTAGTGGACTCAGACACGCCAGGCAAGTACATCCAGCTTGCAGATCGGCTGCGGTCGTTATCGCTCACCGCGATCCAGCAGTCCGAGCCACCTGCTACTGACGAAACCTATGCTCTATCAGCCCACAACTCGCAAACACATGATCCGGTTACACTTGCATTTGAACAGCAGGCTCAGCAACGTAATCAGCAGCTATCAGAGTCTAAATACAGTTCCAAGTCTGCGTCGTCTTTGACAGCAAACTCAGTGCAACAAGATGAGAAGGTTCAACACGGTCACTTTGACGACTCAAGTGAGAGACGTGCCAGCTCAGTGTATGCCGCTGATGACGATGATGATGATGATGATGATGATGATGATGTAGCCGCCTCTAGCGAACTGCCGATCGCTCCTCCCAATTTGCGTGCTGATTCTGACGAAGATACGCAAGGTACTACTAATGACGCGGAGGATGAAGACGGAGACGACGAGGAGGACGAAGAGGTAGAGGAGAAGTACGAGGACGCAGATGCACAAGCAGAAGCAGAGGATGAACCGGCATTCGGAACTGCTTGATGAACCTATGCAGTGTATACTAGCTTGCATTGGTATGGTGTTTGAGTGTACAATAGTTCAAATATATTTTCAATTCCAGTACAAACATTTGAAAAAACGATCTATAAGTACTCCGGAATGCGGCGTGTGCAATGTGGGGTAAGATGCCGTTTAACAACGCATAAGTAGCTCGGGATCAAGCTGAACCGGCTCAATCTCAAACTCATCGTTCTGACCATCGTCCAACGTGAACGACGACTGACCATGCTGCCCAAACACAACATCGTCGCCATCTCCGGTCAGATGAGGGAACGATGCCACGTGTCGGTCCAAGTCGTACTGCCTCGAAAACTTGAACATGCATCCGGCGTATATGCAGTCCAGCGGTCGCGAGTATTCGTAACCGGTACCAGCTAGCCGGTCAATCAGGTCGTCAGGCTTGGCCACCGCTCTTGATGGCTGCGGAGGTCTAGTAAACAACGGCTGGTCTGGCTGCGGATCCACTGCCAAATCCATGAAATCCGGAGTCGGTGGTTGCTCATGAGCTCGAGACACATGCTCCCTGAGCTTATGCTTGTATCCGAACTCTCGAGTGCAGCCTTCTACTTGGCACTTGAACGGGCATACTTTCTCGTGCACGGTCGAGACATGGGTCGCAAGCGCGCGTTTGCGAGTGAACCCACGCTGGCAGACGTCACATCTAAATACGCGGCGGTCTTCGACTGACTCGAGATGAATACGAGCGTGGGTGATCAACGCCGGCAGTTTGGAGAACGTGGTGCCGCACACGACGCAGGTTGGCTGATGGCACTGCTTGATATGCTTCTGGAGCGCAGACCACGTCGAAAACCGGGATTGACACTCGTGACTTTCAGTAGCCTCACCAGTGATTAGGTCACGACCACAGAAGTATCGCGGTTCGGCAGAGTGGTCCCGGTCAAGATGATTCTGCAGACGGGAGTTTTGGGAAAATGCTTTGGTGCAAGCTTCAACAGGGCATTTGAACGACTTGACGTGAGTATGAATCTTGGTCACATGAGTCCTCAGCTGGCTCTGTTTGTGAAATGACTCGGTGCACGGCGGGAAATCGGTACACTGATACGGCGTCGGCTTGGAGTGCGTGACCACGTGCCGCTTCAGATGCTGATTGGTGTTGAATCCATGACCGCATTCACCACACCGGTATCGTTTCTCCGTGGTATGGCTACTTTCGTGTGCTTTCAGGTGAGAGTCACGAAGAAAGCTTTTGTCGCAACCGTCCACTTTACACACATACGGTCGTTCGCCGGTATGTGATCGAACATGCTCCTCCAGTCGACATGGACGAGTAAACGACTTGCCGCACCCTTCATACTCGCAGTGATAGCATTTCGGGCGTGGCTTAGACCGCATTGTTGTAGACACATCTTCAAAAGATCCGATCCTTGCCAGCTTGCGAGGAGACTGCGACAGAAACTCGTCCTCGTCTTCGTCGCTACTGCCGTCGTCCCGTAGCCGTGTGGGAACGTACGAAGATGGCGACGACGGCACATGCCCTTCGTCAAATTCAGTCTTCAAATAGTCGTTACTTTCTAAATTAATTAGATACAAGGGCACAACTTCGGGATAAAGTCAAATGCACCCAAGAAACAAGCACTTACCATCATTGCGTTGCTTGTGGTTCAAACCAGTCAAGTGATCAAAGCCATTACTCTGGCCGCCGAGCTCGCTAGTGAGCTCCCCGGGTGGCCACGATACTAAAATATCCGGAGCCATAGCATCTGACCATCGATAGAGAAGAACCTATTCTCGACAAATAGTATCTCGTCTGAAGCTTTGCTGTCTCGAACTCGTTTCTTTGGTTGCCGTCCCGTCGGCCGTCATACACTTTACGCTCTCTCTCCCAGCCCGCCAAAAAACCTGCTGGGACCAAAGAGCCAAAAGAGAAAAAAAAAATTTGGATGGCGCCCATTCGCCGGGTAAATTTTGGTTTTTGTAGGTGTTTCTTTTGAAGATTTGTTTCGAGACCAAACTGCTCCGCTTCAAGTTCATCGTGTGCAAATAGGCGGCCGAACAGACGTAGATCACACCAGTCAAAGAAGATTAGCATACCATGTCTGACTACGGCGGAGATGATGATGGTGCAGCGTAAGTACACCACGAACATACGAGCACGGATGCGATGGCTAGGAACTAACGTGGGTTTGATATAGCTTCAACGATGGATTCGAGAACACGTACGACGACTTCGAGGAAGACAATGATCAGTTTTCAGATGTTGAAGCCGATGCCATGGACCAGGCAGATGGGGAGGGGGCGAATGGCGTGAACGGCACCGGCGTTGGCAACGACGACGTGGATGCGTCGAACATTATCGCCGTCAACGAGCAGAACCGAGTCCAGCGCAAGAAGACGCAGAAGGAACTTGCAATCCCAAAGAACGAGCGTATGACTACCCCCTACATGACCAAGTACGAGCGTGCGCGGATTCTGGGCACCCGCGCTCTACAGATCAGCATGAATGCTCCAGTGCTGGTTGATTTGGAAGGCGAAACAGACCCGCTCAAAATCGCGATGAAAGAACTTGCCCAGAAAAAGATTCCTCTTGTTGTCAGGCGGTACCTGCCGGATGGAAGGTGAGTAATCCAAGTCCAATCTGCCAGGACGTGACTTGGCTTCATCCACTTCGACGCTTTGATTTTGCTAACCATTAGTTACGAGGATTGGGGTAGTGACGAGCTCATTGTAGAGTCATGAGGTTGCCAGTGTATTATTATTGCTGTAATTAATGTGATTTTTTTTTTGGCGTTTAAAAACTGTAAATACCTCTCAAGGAATCGGATCATCTGATTGCTGCTCGTCACCCTCTCGCGCGTTCTAGCAGACTGCAAATGAATGGAAGCATGCCATAATCATAAAATATTTTGAAACTCAGATTTTCAAAATAGGGTTAACTAGATTTGCGCCGACCGGTCAACATCACACAATAATAGCGTTTGCAAAGTCCTTGTACGCCAATGTCTGCTTTCCCTTTACAACCTTGAAAAACGGTTTCAAGTATTTATAAACATCGTCGTAGTCCATACCGTTACCTTCCAGAGCCTCTTTGAGCTCTTCAAGATCGGCAAATCCCGCGTCGTCGTTGTCAAACGTACTAAACGCATTCGTGAGCTCGTCCGAAGTGGAAAACCCGGCCAAAATGATGGACATCTCGGTCAAGAACGACGGGAACTGTAAAGGCTGTGGCATGGCTTCCATCATTGACTCTAATTCCTTGCTACTTGGACTCCGACCTAATCATATATTCCGTCAGAACTCTATAAATTTCACTGCAATTGTAACGAGCCGTTCATACCTAATGACTGAAGCATGAGCTGCAGATCTGTTCGATTGATCTCGCCATCTCTGTCGTTATCAAGCATAGTGAAAGCTTCTTTGACGTGTCCAATTTGAGCTTGGCTCATCTGTGCAAATGCTCCTGACGATGCTCTCTGGTTCTTCGACCGTGATTCCGACCCGCCTTGAACCTGCGCCGGCTTCTCGTCTTCTGAGTAGTTTATTCTAGCTGGTTTTGCCTAAACAAAGTTAGTAAACGACCTGACCGGCGTTAGAGCATAGAAACAAACCATTTCTTAAACTCCGCACTCTGTGTATCCGCTAGGCAATGCTCAAAATATTGATCGTTCTTGGTTATTGACATTCTCGTCGACGTCCTCATCGTCGAGCCGCACATTGGGAGCAGAAGTGTAAACAAAGAGATTGCCCATCACGTGATGATTGGGTTGTTGCTGGGCAACCAGCCTAAACCCGCAAAGCCAAATAAACAAACAGCTCTCTCATCGCGACGACTAGTTTGTCGCAAAACTAAATTAACTAGTCACAGCCATAGTCTAACACATCCGCTTCTACGCTGCTCTCTCAGTGGAGTATTGTGTCACGACACTTGCAATTCGGATACCCGCGAAACAAATGTCGTCCAGACCGACCGGATCGCAGGCGTCGGTTCCTAAACGATCCAATAGCATGCGACCATCAGCGACTATGCCACTCTCCTCGACGTCGACTTCACGTCTCAACAGACAGTCTGAGATCTATTCCAGCTCTGCAAAAACGACATCTTTTGGTTCTAGCTCAGCGCCCAAAGTGGCTCGCCGAACTAATGAGAACATCATGTCCGTCAAAAGGCAGGAGCAGCAACAGTCTTTGCCGTCGACATCCACAGTCACCAAGGAACAAAGCGAGAGCTCATCACGACCATCGTCTCGTCAGTCTATAAAATCGGGCAGTACCGCCGTTTCTAAAACGCACGATAGAGATGCGGCTGCGAACAAAGAAACACACATAAATGTTGTTGTCAGATGCCGCGGACGTAACGATAGAGAAATAAAGGAAAACAGCGGAGTCATCACCAGCATCCCAAGCAGCAAAGAGATCATGATCCAGACTGGCGCACTAGCGTTGAATAACAAAACTTACGCATTTGATCGCGTCTTTGGTCCCGAGACTGACCAGAGTATGGTTTATGAAGACGTGGTTTCGCCTATTCTGGAGGAAGCCATTGCTGGTTACAACTGCACAATTTTCGCCTACGGTCAGACCGGAACAGGCAAAACCTACACAATGTCCGGCGATGTCTCTGAGAACTACGGAAGTTTTGCCAGTGATGCTGGTATAATTCCCCGAACTCTCTACCGCTTGTTCACAGCCCTTGAGCATGAGCAGTCAGAATATTCAGTCAAGTGCTCGTTTATTGAGTTGTACAACGAAGAATTACGTGACCTCATCGCCAAAGAAGATGACCGCAAAGTTAAGATATTTGAGGATACCGCCAAAAAGGGCATCATTCTTCAGGGAATGGAAGAGTCCTTTATTAAGACTGCAAGCGAGGGTCTCAAAATCCTCCAGTCTGGCTCGTACAAGAGACAGGTGGCGGCAACCAAATGCAATGACCTATCTTCTCGTTCTCATACCGTGTTTTCAATTACCGTCCACGTGAAGGAAATTTCTGCTGGAGGCGAGGAATATGTCCGGGTCGGTAAACTCAATCTTGTCGATTTGGCAGGATCGGAGAACATTGGCAGATCTGGTGCCGAGAACAAGAGGGCCAGAGAGGCAGGTATAATTAACCAGAGCTTGCTTACTTTAGGCCGCGTGATAAATGCTTTGGTAGATCGATCTTCGCACATTCCATATAGAGAATCCAAGTTGACGCGTCTATTGCAGGACTCTTTGGGTGGCCGTACAAAGACTTGCATCATTGCCACCATCAGTCCGGCCAAAATGAACCTGGAGGAGACTATCAGTACTCTAGACTATGCCAGTCGAGCTAAAAACATTCGCAACAAACCCCAGCTCAACCAGGTGGTCTCGAAGAAAACCTTGATCAAAGAGTATATTCTCGAGATTGAACGCTTGAAGACAGATTTGAACGCCAGCAGACAGAAAAACGGCGTTTATATCACATCCGAGTCTTTTGAAGAAATAACTGCTGAGAGCGATAGTCGCAGAATTTTGGTCGAGGAGCAGCAAAGAAAGATTGAAGTTATGGAAACCCAATTGAAGGCTTCCAGAGAGCAGAATGAAACCAATGCAAAAAAAATTTTTGAGGCTAAAAAGAGTTTGGAATACACTTCGGTAAGTGAGCAGGTTTTCTCATCTACGATGTTACTTACTAACCGTCAAGAACGAACTCAATGATACCAGGATCGCTCTTAATAAAACTGAGAACGATCTGGTCACTCTTCAGCAAAGTCTTAACGATGAAGTTAGACTCAAGGATGCTTATGCTGGGACCGAGAAGGAGTTGAGCAGAGTTGGATTAGAATTAATTCGAAGCGTTCAAGACACCACCATAGATATACGGTACCTCAGCGGTAGCGTGCAACGGCATAGTGAGCTTCACTCGACCAACAAAAACATATTCGAGAACTCTCAGCGAACAGTGGTTGAGGCTGGTCGTCATTTTGAAGCATCTGTCAGTTCCTATGCTTCCACTCAGAACAAAGCATACGACGTGGCATTCGAAAAGCTTAGAAACATGGTCATTGGAGAAACTGCAAAGCTTGATAGCGTGTACAAGCTAATTAATGAAAGAGTGGCCCAGTTCGATCAGCAGGAGACTTCCTTGAAGGATCTTATGAAGGGCTCAAAGTCTGATATGAACCAAGTTCTAGAAGATATCAAGGTGCTTAGAGAGGATATTAAAGAGAAGGTGGGACAAGGCCTGGAAGGTCTGACCAAGGCCACTGACAAGATTAGCGAGGAGCTGATGAATCATATCGCCATGTTCCAGAGCGAAGTAAGTACACGAGTCAACAACACCTGCAAGACAAGCGTATTAACCATTTGTAGACATCGACTTCATACAACCAGCTTGGGCGTGACTTCAAGGGTGTCTTTGATGAGCTTCAGAAGCATTTACACGCCCAGAACGCTGAGATTGAGAAGCTTCACAGCGGTCTTCTTGCAGCCACGTCTGCCACGTCGGCGAGCATGGAAGCTAAAAATGCCGCAATGCAAGAAGCACTCGTGCAAGAGAAGGCAAACATGGAAGAAGAAAAATCTCAAATCGTGTCACAAATAACCCAGATCTTCAACGGTGTCATGGCCTCTCAAACTACCCGACTGGATCAACAAATGGCCTTATTCAGTGACACCATGAGCACAACCAAATCTGAGCTTGACACGTCCAATCGCGACTTCATAACTGGTGTATCAGGCTGGTTGACCAAGCAAGGAGAATTCCAAAGGTCCATGGTCAACTCCAAGGACAGGATAAAGCAGAACATTGTCGATTCTTATCGTAGATCTGAGCTTCAAGGTGAAACACTACAAGAGAGTACTCGCGCAATTCACTCTGAAGCTGACAAGATCGTCAATTCGCAAAAGGATAATCTTGCAACCCAAATGCAGTCTCTGGATGAATTTGTTACCAGAGCTAAATCCCAAAATGAAGGTCATTACACGTCATATGATGCTGCCATTTCTGGTATGAAGAACAGAATCCACCAAGGTCTTGCGGTGGTAAGCTCAACTGTCACTGAGACTGGCCGAGACCTCCAGGTATATGCCGATGAGTCGGCGAGACTGATGGGGAGCAGTAGGAACGAGTCTAAGACATATTCTGAGCAGACTATAAAAGATCTCGGAATCTTGCAAGAGGCGGTGCTGAATTTCAAATTGAGCGAATATCAAGAGTCAGGGCAAACCCCGAAGAAAGACAAGAGTTACGTTTTTCCTACAAGCCTGCCCAAGACTGGATCGAGAGAAGAAGTATTGAAGCTAGCCAGAATATCGATTTAGAAAAAGCCGGCTCAAGCTGGAATAGTGTTGGGTTTATGGTTTGTTTGTGTAAAATTTTTTTGTCATGTTATTCTATAAGTGTTGTAGAAAATTGTTTTTCTTATTCCTAGTCGTTCATAATAAGAAGTTTTAAAAAAATGAGAAGTGGAAGCTGTTTCAGTAGAAACTTGGGTATTTGACTTTGTTTACAAGCAGTAGCGCTTTTCTTTGTCAAAGAAAATCTCCCAACTTGCCCGAGTTGGTGCAATTTGTGATCCCCGGACGAAGTCAGTTACAAAAAAAAATCCATATGATGATAACAGACTAGATTTGACAATGACGAAGACAGAAGCGATGAAAATAGATAGTGGGCTAGATGTAATAGCAGAGACAGAGGCCAGTACGACTACTAGCTTTTTGTACCGGGCAGATGGTTCAGCATCGTGGAAAGTCGGCGACGCACATATGATTGTGTCGGTGAATGGACCTATGGAAGTCAACAGACGAGATGAAGTCCCCACCTTGGCGACTCTTGAGATCGTTGTTCGGCCGGATATTGGTGTTGCGTGTATGTTCATAACTGTTTCGATATATTTTGTGGCTTTTGCGCTGACACGCGGTAGCGACTAGAGAACAGTTTTTGCAAGATCGGATACGGCAGGCCATCACGCCTGCTATTGTGCTTGACCTACACCCACGCACGCTGATACAGATTGTAGTCCAGATTGTGCAATCCGGCGACATCAAGGCTATGGTATGTCCTTTTTTTTTTTACTTAAAATTTTGTTCACATTCTAATCACTTTTGTTAGAACACACTGTCACTGTCGGCTAGTATCAACGCCACGTATATGGCGCTTCTTGACGGCGGTATACCATTACGGTCGACAGTCTCTGCTTGTACTCTTATTGTTGCTTCGAAGGGGAACGGTGATAAGACCAGCGTTTTGTTAGTAGATCCTAACCTGAAACTGCTACGAAAGTACGAACAGAGCATCTCGTCGGTTCATACCATGGCGTATGAAATCAAAGGGGGTCAGATTGAGCGTTTGCTGCTCAGCGAGAGCGTTGGACAATTCACTACTGATGAGCTATTCATGTATTACGATATAGCTGCATCCACATGCGAGAAGACAAATCAGATCATAAGACAAACTGTGGCAAATAACGTACTCGAACAAAGCAAGTGGAAAGAAGATTCAAGTAAAGTCAAACTAAGGGCAATGGATGAAAGGTAGATAGTGAAAATTATCAATTACAGTGTATCTTAGTATACATTCGTCATGAAGCGTTCTAGCATTGCAAAACTCTAGCTAGTCGAGTAAACCGGGACTCATGATTTCTGATTTGAAGTCTTGGGGGCTTGAGCAGCAGAGCTGTTTGTCGAACTTTGTCCTCCAAGACCAAATATGTATCCCAGGAAAGGCTTGTCACCTTCGACTAAATATTTCCGTAATTCAAAAAAACATCCCGATGTAAGCAACGCCTCGCTACCTGCTTGATTGGTAGGACCGATTCTTGGAAGTCGTAGCTCTTCGGCCAAATCAGACACGGAGTGGCCCTTTGCGCCTTTATTACTGCCAGCAGTTGCCATGTATTTGACGTCGTAAAGTGAAGGAAAGAATAGTCTGACGTAGCTTAGAAATTCCTCCTCTTCAGCTGGCAAGGAACTGCTTCTCATAAGTGACACCAGGTAGCCGTAATCGTAACCGCTGTGGAAGCTGATCCATCTGACATTATCTTCCAACACCAAACCACTACTGATCAGCAGCTCAGCAAAGTCAGTCGGATCAATTCCATATTCTTCAAGCTTCTTAAAATCAACTCCAGACTTTTGCAATACTTCGATCGATTCGGACGAGTACATCTCCTCACTTAAATTGAATCTCATGTTAAACTGCCATGTACTGGGCAAGCCTTCAGGATGATTTCCATGCTCGTCTGCAAATGTGATCGCAACCTGAACGGGGCTTAACAAATCGATATTACATCGCATCGTCTGATAATGATAGTCTGAACTTGTCTTGAACGTACCAATCGGTCGAGCAACGATACCTGGGAACTCTGTGTCTAAAGAAAGGTAGTTGTAACGTTCAACCAGTTCACGCAAGACATGCATTTCTTGCTCGAAGTTTGATCTCCAGACTTCTTTGATCAGGTTCGCGGAGTGTGGCATCTGAGGCGACGATAAGCTGCCGCCCTGGAGCACGCTCTGGAGGGAATGTGGTTGCTGGTGCTGCATCTGGGGCGTTTGCCCTTGTTGATGTAATGCTGGAGATGATATAGGCGGCATGCCCATATGACCCTGAAAAGCATTCATATGCGAGTTCTGTGAGCCACTCATGGGAAACAAATTGTTAAATCTTTGAGCCATTCCGGCTCCTTGTAAAGGCATCGACATTGGAGGTGGCGGAAGTGGTACTAGCGGCTTATCATTCAACTGGTAATTATACGGATCACTTGAGTATCTTTGAAATAAGTTCGCACTGATCTCTGATAACGACAGTGTTCGTAAGGCCGTTTCAGAACTGAAACTCTGACGGATAGGACGATCGAATTGGCACAGACAGATCCAGCCCTATCATTCGACTAGATCAAAAAAAAGATGCCAATAGCAGACGAGATTCGTCAGCCAAACTCGAACAGTCTTAGAATTATTGTGAGTTCACGGTCCAATAAAATCGAAGAGATTCGTTTGTTTCAATCCTTGATCAATCAATTTGACACTACTCGTGTTGCGTGGAGCTTTGATCTGTAGCCAAAAGACGAAAGCTCCCCAGATGTTAATTGACGGGGTTTGTACGTTTCCCTCTGTCAAATGGCCCAATCACAACGAGGTCAAAAATCGCATTGAGCTTTCTCGCGAACAGATATCTGCGAAGAACATTAACTAATTCAGGATCTTGATTTTTTTTTCCGGCTAAGGACTTGACACATTCTAGACCATATTTGCACAGAAATATCATCATGAGACCAAGTCGGACGCAGCTTGCCCCGAATCTCCACGATCCTTGGGCGCGAAGGTAGGAGATACTGCTCCGGGCAACGAAACAGAATATCGACCAAAAAAGATATGTGCTAATCACTCGTTTTAGAGAAGCTTGGAGATATACCGGTCAATTCTCGAGATGGAACAGAATCAAGGGAATGTTTCCAGGTCTGGGACTCGGCACCGGCGCTTTCGTCGTGTACCTCATCTATGACAAAGTTACCAGCAAGGGTCACTAAATTGAGCTACAAAAACTATAACTTCATGTATTCAGTACAGGTTTGAGGACATCTGTTAAGCATGCATAAGGCTTTAATAATTGTCAGATAAACTCAACGTGCTAAACTCCGTCACAATGCGCAGTTTCAGTTTTTCAGAATGGGCAGAATTGGAGTAGTAAAATATGCTTTCATCACGATAATAGATATTCTCAAAGTAATATTTTTTCCAGTTTTACAAATCACTTTCCCCGCCAATCAAACAAAAACTCCTGGTTCAGATCCATCTATGCTCGACCTTGATAGCCTCTTTCTCATAAACGCCCCTAATTTCTTAAATCATAACATGCATGTCTCCTAGCCACCGCAAACCTAACTTGGTTTTTTCACGCACTATTTTCGCTATCTGCGTCCGCCCGGTGTAAAGGTGAACTCTGCGAATCAACCGTCACTGGATCTGCGATTGCAGAGCGTTTGCCACCACTCGAGCGCTTACGTTGTTGGCGCTGCCATTGCTTCATCCTGTCACGCATCACAGAGTCCATAATAAGCCCCATACCTGCCGTACCTGGAACATACGATCTTGAAGACGTTCCTGGACTAGATCCATAAGGCGACGGCGTTAAAAACGATAATAACGGATTGGTATCTGATTGATGCCAAGCCGCCGTGTTTGTGCGATCCAAAAGTGCCGACACTCGGTCTTGGATAGCTGCGTGATCTATAATTTCATTGGCGTCCTCATCTTCATCATAAAACGATGTCGGAGTTCTCGCTCCAGAAGAGCGATCTAAATTGACCGAAGCCACCGTGGAGAAGAATTCCTCCCGGTTTGAAGAATCGGCTTTGGAAGCATCTGTAGTCTCAAGTGTGTTGTCTCTATGGGACGTGATGAGATACACACCAACGAACGTCAGGCCGCAGCCAGTCAAAAACTTAACAATACGCCCGCCAGAGTATCCATCAAAGTCTTGATACAGAATAGCAGAGCCAACTATTACCGACAACGTGAAGAAAATAAAATGCGTCGGAATAACTTGAGTTGATGAAAATCGTTGCAGCGCGCGGCTTAGATACTTGACTTGCATGATAGCAGTTATCGCTAATATCGCAATAAGCAGATATGTGATGGGGAAGGTAAAGATGCGGTAGAGCGAAAACGTGAGAAGACTCGAGACTGCTTTAGTACTGAGCGCAGTGTACCCACCAAATAGTGCCACAAGTGCAACATCAATGAATATCAACCGATCTCCGTATTTGTTACTCAAAAAGGCGAAAACCACCATCAAGAACAGCGTAATGACAACATAAACCTTGAATGATAGCTGAGTGATAGCAATCGCGATGAAGCGCGGATCAAGCTGGTCCTCGGTCGCGTTCGACGAGAGCACGACAGTAACCGCACCAGCAATTGCGACACATACTCCCGCTAGATCCCGCCGTCTGAAGGGCTCATGAAAAAATATTGGCGCTACTATGCAGTTCGATATCAAGGCTACCACACCCAGAGGGGACACAGTAGATGCTGGTGCGAATCCATATGCAAGAAAGTTTCCTGTTTCGCCAGTTCTATCAACATCAGCCAACAGTTACATATAGGTCTAAATGGAGGAGTACTTACACCATGAGAGCTATCCCCAGCCACCAATATCCACTCTTCATATATGTGGGCAATCGTTCGCTGTGACCAGTTGTGCTGACGGCAGAACTTCCTGTATTTGTCCTTCTATAAGCTCGCTTCTTGCCTTTCCGACTACTTCGGCCACTGCCTATGCTGCCGTACCATTCACTTCCTTGTGAATTTGTTTCAACAAGTCTCACGTCACCAATCTTAGATTTACCAGAGATTGAAGCACTGTCGAACGTATCTGACGATCCAGATATAGCCGAGGATTCGGAATGGCCGCGGAGCTGAGTCGGTGGTTGGACTTCGTCCTCGAAGCGGTCATCGTCATCGGCGTCATAGGCGAATTCCTCAGAATTATACCCACTTTCGTGTTCCACCAACTTAGCCCGCTCATCTTTCTCTCTTTTCAACTTTAAGTGCGCATAGCGTTGCAAGTTGAGTGCCACACTGATAATGATGTTGCCCACGATAGCGGTGATGATGCCAATGAGCGACGGTGTGGATGATGGCAGCTCTCCTTCGAGAGTCTCTGATATACTTGTCATGTTAACCATAGTGGCTATGCAATGGTTGGAGAGTCCCAGTAGGTGTTGTACTATCTACCAGCGAAATGGCTGTGACCTTGCTAACCTCAAACTTTCGACAACCTGGAGTCGAGCACTATGCCAACGGCAGCCAAGTAGATGTACCAGACAGCAACTTCTTTGCCAGAGAAATTTTACCACGTTATTGTCACTATCCTGGTCTGACTTATTCCCCCGTCACTTGTCTACCTCACTCAAGCTTTGCAGGACTGATAACCATTGTTGAAAATCGATTACCAGTTTTCCCAGCCATCGACGATAGGTAAGTTTGGTACAAGTACCTTAGTAGCGCTTGCTATATCACGTGACATATTTAAGGGACTGGTGGCAGTATATGCGACGAAATCGAGTTTAAGATGCTAAATGAGAATATCAAGACTAGCACGTGGGTATGTTGCAGCTGCCGAAAGCTGGGCTGGACTAAACAATACTTGAATCAATGGCTCCGAAACAGGCCATGACTCCTAGTGCCCAAGGGATTGGTGCTGGTACTAATGCCGTGAGCCAGCAACGATCAGGCATCGCGACGCCTGGGTTAGCTGCAGGAACACAAGCAACGCCAGTCACTCCCTCGCCAGCAGCATCATCATCATCGGTAGCCGGTCAAGGCCAGATGTCTGGAACACCAGTGCAGAATAATACGACTCCGACGCCTGCTGCTTCTGCGCCAGCGGGGCAGTTCTCGTCGGCAGATCTCAACAGGATCGTGCTTGAGTATCTCGGTAAAAAGGGGTATAGCAAGACTGAGCAAATGTTGCGATTGGAAAGTTCCAAAGGATATAATCCGGCTGCCTCTAATGCTAGCGCTAATACTAGCTCTAATGCGACCTCGGCGAATCCAACTGGTGGTGTCGCTGGATCATCGACTATCAAAAGCACGACGGACGACCCAAAAACGGCTATTCGCGCGTATGTGTCGCTACGAGATTGGATCGAAACATCGCTTGATCTCTTCAAAGTGGGTAGCTGTGGATCTTTCAATTGCTGGAAAGGATTATTGCTAAACAATTTGTAGCCTGAACTGCTAAAGCTTTTGTTCCCAGTGTTTGTGCACACATATTTCTATCTCATTCAGAAAAGTGAAGTTACGAAGAGCAAAACGTCGACTCCGGCATCTGCTTCAACCTCGGCTCCATCTTCGTTAGCGCGCAGGTTCTTTGACAAGTATTCGTCAGATCACACCGTTCTTCATGGTCACGATATACAATTATTGGCGGGGCTGACACTGCCAGAGCACCTTAATGAGAATGCAACCGCACAGTTATACAGAAACAACAAATATAGACTCAATATGTCGCGCACTACATTTGATTTGCTGCTCCACTTTTTGGATGAGAACGAGCGGAATGGCGGCCCTGCAATTATTCGATTGCTGAACCAATATATCGATACTAACGTGACTTCTTCACGCCCTGACAGATATGACGATCGTAATATGACTTTAGGGCCAGACGAAGGAATTCCAGGCCATGGCTCTAGTCAAGAAGACAAGTTCAACAAGCAGCCTGTACGACTGGGAAAGTTTCCAATGGATGCGCAGATGGCGAAGGAGGTAGAAATGAGATTAGAAGAGGATGACAAAACGGCTGAAGGCGAGAGCTTTGTGTCTCCGTCAGGGGCCAAATCACTTGTGGAGGAGTTTAAGAGTGCGCACTCAGATCAGACTGATGTCGACTCGCCTGTCAGAGATATTTTGCCTCTGCCTCCCTATAAAGGTGTTGATGTGGAAGCAGAGATAACGGCTGTTAAAGATGCGCGAAGTCGTCTCAAAATCGGTACCGTTGAGGCATCTTTACCAAGTGTCTGCATGTACACATTTCATAACACGTACGACGGATTAAACACGTTAACATTTTCGGAGGATACAACTCTTGCTGCAGGTGGATTCGATGATAGTTATGTCAAGGTTTGGAGTCTAAAAGGTGAGAAGCTTCAAAGCGTTATAAAAGGGTCAACGCCGACAACAAGTAAGAGACTCGTGGGACATTCCGGTCCTGTATACGGAGTTTCATTCAGTCCGGACTCAAAATATTTGTTATCGTGCTCTGAGGACAAGTCTGCAAGATTATGGTCGATGGATACGTATACAGCACTTGTGTCTTATAAGGGGCATAGCCATCCTGTGTGGGACGTCGCTTTCTCCCCGTTTGGACACTACTTTGCCACAGCTTCACACGATCAGACAGCTCGTCTATGGTCGTGTGATCACATCTATCCTCTTCGAATCTTTGCGGGCCATCTGTCTGATGTCAACTGCGTGAAGTTCCATCCAAACTCGACTTATGTACTCACCGGTTCAAGTGACCATACGTGCAGAATGTGGGATACATCGAAGGGAGCGCCGGTTAGAGTGATGATTGCTCATGCGGCACCGATATCGACTCTTGAAGTCTCACCTGATGGTCGGACGCTAGCATCTGGAGCTGATGACGGGTCGATCATCTTGTGGGATTTGGGCTCTGGTCGAAGACTGAAGACTATGCTTGGTCACGAGCGGAACACGTCTGTTTACTCGCTCTCCTTTTCTAGAGAAGGATCGGTGCTCGTAAGCGGTGGCGCGGACAACACGGTCAGAGTATGGGATGTCAAGGGAGGGTCTACTGCTCCGTTGGGTGATCTTGCTAGCACGGTTCCGTCGGCAACGATTATTGCCGCTGCTGAGAAAGCAAATGAAAAGGTGAATGGGGTGGGCGCTGAGGCTGTTGATGGTAAGAGAGGCTCGACCTCGGTTACCTCTGCCGCTGCAGGTGTCGGTAACGAGGTTGTTGCCACTGGCGACCAATTGTCGGTGTATAAAACGAAGCAGACTCCAGTATACAAGTTGCAGTTTACAAGACGGAATCTATGTCTTGCTGGAGGAGCTTTCATGGGTACTTCGTAGAAAAAATGTGATTAGATGTATTAATAGGTGATGATTGATAGTGTTTTCGTTATTGTCGTTATTGTTATCTCGATAATATTCTAGTTGCTATTCTATACTATCATATGTTATTTCTTAGTAGTCCAAGCAGAATAGACCCCCAGCCTAAGTTCAACCAGCCCGTCCTCGTCTTGGTCAGCTTGAGCAGCTAGTTCGTCAACTTGAGCTTTGATTTTAGCCTTTTCAGCATCATCTAATTTTGTAATGTAACTCTTTGTCTCCCAGAGGTAGTATACACTTTCAGGAGGGACCTTGAACCCCCAGGTGTGTCGCTCGTCCTGGATAGGTAGCTCGTACATCTCCGCAGCCTCTGGAGTGTCGAACACGGCTTGCCATTGGTCTTTGCGGAATTGGGGCAGGCCCTCATCATACTTCCAGCATAGATCAGCCGCCTTCCTAAGCCATTCAGGAGCATCAGGCGGCTGGTCGTAGTTCCAAATTAATCCGAACTTGCCGCCCGTTTTGAGTACCCGATGAATCTCGGTAATCGACTCGACATCTGCAAACCAGTGAAATGCCTGAGCGCATAGTACTGCATCTAAAGAGTTGTCCTCTGCCGGAATCTTATACGAGCTGCCTTTTAGAGCTTTGATGTTAGGGAATTTATTCTTAAAGGTGGTCAGCATTCCATCCGAAATTTCGACAGCCGTGAGATCAAAGTTGAAAGGCTCAAGCAATGCCGTGAATTTTCCTGTTCCAGAAGCCAGATCAATCACAGCGTCTCCCTCTTTTAGAGCGAGGTTTGACACTAACGACTTCACTGCCGGCGGATAATGTGATGGTCGATACTTGTCGTACCTAGCATGGTTCTGGTCGAATGCTGATAATGACGTAGGATGACTAGTTCGTGCCGCTGTCGAGTACAGTTTGTTTTTTGTAAGTAGTGCCTTAATCGGCTGTATACCTAGTTTTGATCCCATTGTATTTATCCTTCTGATATTTGACCTAGAGTGGTGTCTTTTGATTAGCGCCAAATCGACGATGAATTTAAAAGCACCGCACACAATTTGACCGATCCCGGGATACGCGAGTGTATCTCCGCGAACCTGAAATCGCTGTACGATAAGGATAAGGCAAATATGTAGCTTGTCAGCATATCGAGTACAGCATTTAAACACAGACTGTCAAAAATTTCGTCTACCTAAATTTTAGTCTATTTTGTAGATCTCTTGTAGTTGTATAGATTTTTAAGAGTGGTGAGTGAGATAAACGTTGATAAACCGATGAGGTAAGCTATGACTATGTACAATAAACCAAGGTTATTTCATGTATCAACACACTGAATACATCTAATCTATAATGATAAAGAATCGTCCGAATCAGATGCCGGCCTATGCTCCGCTTTCTTAGATTTTCGTGAATTGTGCTTGGACTTTGCAGATTTGGATTCGTGACCATCTTTGTCCTTTCGCTGTCTAGATGACGACCGATCCTTTTTCGACTTGGATTTGTGAGAAGTAGAATGGGACTTGCCTTTAGGTGGTCGAGTAGTCGTCCGTATAGGTGACGACGGCAGGTCAAACTCTTCCAAATCATTTTGAGAGGACATTAAGGAGATAGATCCCTCCCGGGTGACTTTCTTGACTGTGCTCATCTCTGCCACAGGCGAGCTTATTTCAACAAGGCTGAGTTGTATCTGCTTTGGTGTATTCGGTGCCTTAGTTTTCCTTATAGTACCATATTCGGTGTCGTCATCATCTGTATCGCCGGCAAGGTCTAACTCGGCATCATCTTCATTCACTGGCTCGTCGTCCGGGAAGACATACCTTCCATACTCTATACTGTCCTTGCGAATCACTTCCGCGGTCTGCTCGTCCACATTCTGATCTTGCATTATCAGCCGAACAGCTAATTCTGGGACAATAACAGAGGTAATATATCCCGTAATGGATAGCTTATTGATCCACTTGCGTACAACAGACTCCTGCCGTATCAAACTCTCACAATGCTCCAGACAAAATCTAAGCATAATATCTTGTCCCTTTGGCCCATAATAACCCGGTGACGGATCAACCTTAGTCTGTTCGAGCTGGCTAAGAGCGTCCATCCGCTTAGCAGTAGAGCTCTGGGTAAGCTCGTAAGCCGACTCACGCATAGTCGATGGAATCTGTTCCGATATTACGCCACTGAGATGTTTGGTAAACTGTTTCGCTCTCGAAAAAATATCGTTTTCGGTAAAATCAACAGGGTAATTCTTTCCTTTGGACTTTTCCATGATTTCTTCCTGCTTATGCATTTGGCAGATCGCGATTGATCGTCGAATTGAATAATTGGTAAGTGTAAACTGATCAATAATTTTTTGTGATAGTTTAGCTTGACACATGGGACACTTTTCCAATTTCGCGTCATCCATAAGATCAAGTTTGGCAAAAAACTCCCGATCCTCCAGATCTTTCTTCGCCATATCATCCTCAAACTGCTTAAAATACTCGTCTTCGACATCAGACGATAACGCAAAACTACTGGACGAACCCATGTAATCGACTCCATCTAGACCAGCCTTGGCCCCAGATATCTTATGATCCGTTCCACCCATGTTCAATATCTTCTTAAAATCTTCCATAGAGTTTGTTCTCTTGCGCTGTGCCGAAGTCAGTATGTCTTGGATCTCGTCTGGTTGATCGAGGGTTTTCTTCGACCGATTAACTCGAATTGTTCGACTAGCACCAGGAGCTCGGTTCCCGGCACCCCGAATTCCATAGTCCAAAGACCTTTGACCAATTGCAGTACCCTTTTTACTGAAAGTGTTCTCCGTCGGATGCCTCATGAACGACGAAATCGGCTGCCGTTGCGAATGACCAGGCTGGTGCATACCCGAGGCACTTCGCAGCATATCTCCGATACTTAACGACGAACTGACACCTTCAGTACTGGCAATCCGTGAGCTCGTCTGGCGTCGTGGAATCATTGTTTTTTTGGATTGCTTGCTGGGAGAGGACGAACCAAAGTGAGAGATCTCGTCATCGTCGTAACTGTTTCGGTGGTCGCGTTTGCCAGGTGATCGGGACGAGCTAGCACCCACCGACAAGGTCGACCGATCTCGTCCCAGATCTGTCAACGTTGTCTGAGTCTTTTGCCTACCAGACATCTTTCACTTTCCATGATTCTGTCATGTCAGACAACCACGACGAATCAGTTAACAGTTTCGTGTCACAAGGATTGTCCAGTTTTAGGAATTGAACGCGTCTCTGACGCGCTCCTGTGAACCGTTCACAAGAGACTAGTAAGGGGATTGTACTGTGAGCCAACTGTGATCGCGAATTACTAACGAGAGCCGCAAGGGAGCATTAGGATGCTGAACTGACAGACGCTGTGTGGGCACGGCTGAATAGTTTACTCTACTTCTGTGGGTAGATTCTAAGATATGGGAGTGTAATTAATAAGGAGATTAGCTATATACATTCGTAAGTTTAAAAATCAATGCCAAGACAAGCCACCTGGGAGATTCGGTTACAGATAAAACTCCTTATACTTGTTTCCATAATAAACAGAAGCGGTGAGACCGGTAAGAGTAAGTGCAATAGGCAACGGCTTTCTCAGCCTAATTGCTCGAGGCGCACCAGCACACATGAGAAGCTAGATATCATGTCAACTAACCTTGACCGAGACAGACATGTGGCGGGTCTTGAACTTACGAGAGATGCCGCCAGCGCGGTCTGAATTCCGCCTTCCTTATTCTGTTTCAACAATACACCTATAGAGGTAAGACACATGAAACTGAAGCGTCCAGAAGCGCATTCTTCTAGTTATATCCTTACCAGCTATTCCGAACAAAACTCCCACGCCAACACCACCGAACAAAGATGGACGGGAGCCCTTTCGCCTAGTATTTGGTCAGTACCAATGGACAGAAGTCAATGCGTCACGCATATACTTACATGAAGCCTGCAATTCCTCCGATGGTACAAAGACCTGCCAATGTGAACGCTGGGTGCTCCTACATCCTAGTCAGCATACCATCATTTATTACGTGCCATTAGCGGTCGGTTGACTCGGAACGAAGACAAACCAAGAGGCAAGCCGTCGCCAAAGTTTTGGCACTGATTCCTGGACCTACCATTTTGAATATTGCTCTAGTAAAAACAGCCTGAAACTTCCTTGTGTTGTCACTTGACCGCTTTGTGGAATATCTAAATCGTACGATCTAGAAATTCCGTCCCTGACTCCATCATTTTTAAAGCAGGGTAACCGTGTGATCTCTAAATTGTAGCATGCGAATTTCTTAAAACTTTAGCTGTTTTTCTAAGCTATAAATCCAGAAAAATGCACTGAGACCATAGTTGAAATAGCAATTTGTGATTTAGAGATTTATAGTAATGAACGGTCAGTATGTACGCTCGTCATCCAATACTGACTGTAAAAGCTTCAGCACTGCTCGAGACATTCGTCAAAGCCTTCGTCAAAGCCTATTCAGGAGTCTGCAATGGCGCCATGTAGAACATTATCTATACCACACATTTTAAACTTGCACAACGGACGTACGGATGAGGTTAAGGAGAAACACTACAGCGAATAGTCAAGCTGATCCCTCGGTCAAGGCCTATGCTCAACATCAGATAATAACCTTGAGATGGAGCGAATAGTTCGTAGTTGATGCTCACGATAGACCCGCATTTCGCCGTTTTTCGCGTTCCTGCAGTATAATATTAGGTCCTTTCCAATAATAAATCTCTTTTCTTTATCTTTCACACACGTGTCCCGATTGCCCGAATCTTTTTGCATTGTTCCTGGTGTTAAGCCGAAATCGAAATCGGGCGGCGATGGCTTGACGTCACACTATACAGCATCGGTAATCGTGCTTCAACAACCAGCTCTCGTTACGTTCAAGTAGACGCACAGATAATGTAGGCTTACTTCGTTTGCACAGTCTCAATTTTGTATAACACCATGTCGATGGCTCTTCGATATAATTCAATTCAACTAGAATTAGTTTCATACAGCTATCTATGTATTCTATTTTATTCTCATTTATTCAGTTTAGATAAGACTATTTTTTCCAACTAACCAAACTGAAGGTCAACCATGGAATCCTCTTTTGTCTAATTGATAAAATTGTATGCGAAAAAGTGCAAGATCAAGCTTCCAAACACAAAGTCGGCAAAGGCGCTGTAAATCCGTGTCAGTACACTGAGCGTTTCCAATAGCAGTTTGGAAGAATAAGAGAAGACTCCTCACTAAATACATAACTAGGTACTTACCGTTCTGGACTCACGCTTGGAAATTGTTTGTAATTGCTGGGATTCGACTGTATCCGCAATGCCGCTAATTATATAGTTAGTTTTCTCATATTGACTTTGGAATCTCAGACGGGGGAAAAATAAGGCGAATACCTGTAAGAACGAATTGGCCAACTGTAATGGAAAATCCGGATAGAAATGCATTGAATGGCTAGAGCCTCGATTAGCAAGGCGACTCAAGAACGGGATCTGGAATTGAGCATGAATTTACTCACGTAGTTGCTGAATAAGACGCAATAGATAAACTGTAGTATACCCACATCGACCAGAAACAGCATAAATGCATCGGCGAGTTTCAGCTTGAGCGGCGTGCCGGACAAGTAGGTATTAATTGCACCTTTGACGATTGTGATGATGTCCGAAGCAGTTGCACTCGACGTCGATGTTGATGCTGGCGACGATGACGGCGCGCTTGATGCAGCCGGCGAGGTCACAACAGGTGATGGTGACACCTTGACTGATTTTTTGGGAGCCATTGTATATTTTTCCGGCAACCTTTAGATTGAACGATGCTGTATCAGATCAATTGTTGGACTGTACAAGAACAAGATTTCGATCTTGCGCGTCTCGACCCAAATAGTCGTCGGTCTCCCAGTCGATGAACTAGTTCTGTTAGGGCCACGTCTCCCGCACTGTGGTAGGGGTTGGTTTTTAACGGTATGGAGAAAAACTGCACATGGCTACAATATTTCTACTCTGAATTATCAAGTTTTTTTATCTATAAAGATCTAGTTTACTAGAGATTGAAACTTTCCTTGACAGCTTCAGCAAAGCTACGGATTGCGGTCTCCATCTTTTCACGACTAGCAGCAGCAAAGGTGGCCCGGAAAAATGCACCGCTGGCATCCGGGTTGACTTTGAACCAGTTACCGGGTAGAATGAGGACTTTGTTGACGAGCCCAGTCTTGAACAGCTCTTGCTCGACATACTCAATGCCTTTAGCTGCTCCCGGATGCTTCATGTAGTCAATGCTTATCCAAACAAACATCCCCGCTTGAGGCATAATGTAGCTACAAACTTCCTTAGGAAGATACTTGTCAATATAGCTGACGATCGCATTGCGCCGGCTGGTGTAGTTCGCACGCAGCTGAATCAACCAGTCGATATATCCGTCCTGACCCCACGTCTCATTTAGAATACTGTGAACCAGTGCCATCGAAGGACCAGCCGGGAACTGGATCCCAACCTCGTTGTGGCGCAATATGCGCTCAATGAACATTGCGTTGGCAGTGATCCAGCCAAGTCGTAGACCGGGTGCAATGATTTTGGAAAACGAGTCGAGCCGAATCACTCTGCCTTCGGTGTCCAATTTGAGCATCGAAGGCACGAGTGCAGACAGAAATTCGTCCGCGGTTTTTGGGACTGGGATGTTATCAGCGTCTGGCGAATATGGCGCCATTTGCAGGAAGTAATATGGATCGTCTTCAATAATCACCAAGTCGTACTGTGAGCACAGCTCATAAATCTTCTGACGACGCTCTAGGCCCATAGTCGCGCCGGTTGGATTTTGACCGGTTGGAACGGTGTAGAGAACATGCGGCCGGTTTAACCCTGGGTGGATTATGTGCCAGGTAGCCAATGTACGTTCCAACAGGTCTGCACGCAAACCCTGGTCGTCAACCTCCAATCCAAACAGATTGACACCGAGTGGCCGAAGTGAGTCAGCTGTCTCTGGGAACACAAATTCCTCTACGAGGATAGAATCGCCGCGGTTGAGCAACATGCGAAACGTGGTCTCCATAGCATTGGTGTTTCCACCAGACAGAATACAGTCCCAGTCGTTATACTTGGGGTTGTGAATACGCTAGTTTGTCAACAAGCCGATCGTTTCGTAAACAGGCGTACGAATCTAGAAGATTGCCCGCTTACCTTGTTGTGCTCCTTTACGAACTGCAGAACTTCCGCCGAACCTATGCCTTGGTGATACTGCAACGCATAGCTCAAGTCATAATCGGAGACACCGTCGTCAATATCATGCTTTGTCTTCTTAACCTGAGTCCTTGTGACTACTCCGTTGTCATTCGACACCTCGCCACGTTCGGCGTCGGTTTTGAATATCGGAATATCAACCGTAATGCCCTCGACGGGGAAAAGACTGTGATCCGGCAAGCCTGCCGCTAGTGAGATCAACGACGGATCATCGCGTAAGTACCCTGATGAAATCTTGAGCTTGCTCGCCTGCCGCATTTTCGATTCGAACGACAGGTGATGCGACAAGTCGATTGCAACCGGCGGCTGTCCGACCGATGCCAACGTGGACTTCATTGTAGGTTCCGAGGCACAGGACTCGCTCACGTTCACTGAGATCTCTGATGTACTGTTAGGCATCACTGATCGTAATACATATATATAGTATGGAGCCTTTCAAAGTAGCATTGGATTGCTCATGATCTCCTCGCGCCGCGCTGATAACTGCAAAGGTTAACATGAACTTGGAGCCGCCGCGGCATCTGAACGTTTGCGGCTCCGAGCCCTTCACAAAGTCCCGCCGTTAGCCTGGATTAGCCGGGCTGGCGATGAACACAGTCCAATGCTTTATGACTAAATCTCACTTGCATATCCTCCAGCTCCGCAAAGTTTGAAATATTCGCATATTTAGACACTGGTTAAGACTATGAGCTTGCTTAAAGGCGGTCTAAACTGCGTGGGCAACACGTACGAAAGTGACCGTCAACAACATAGCACTTTCGTCGCGGCGATGCAGCCAGCTACTACACAGGGTCTATTCTGGAAATTTTTGACTGGTCGCACACGTGGATCTATACCACAAACAAAACTGCTTCTGCCCACTCCTACTCGTCAGTGGAAGGACAAGTTGAACAATGTCGGCCAACGGACTGCGACGTGGAAGAGCAGTCGAGCACCGCTGATTGATCGCTCCAAGCTGGAGTGCATCGTACCCAGCAGTATCTGCGGTGGCCCCAAAAGTATAGCAGGGCCAGCACCAAGCTTGCAAAACTTGATTGTTGGCATGCCCACACTCTCTAAGATGCTTTTTCTCGAAAATACTGGGATATCTGGTCGCTCTACATCAAAAACTGAAAGGACTCGTCTAGATCTCATAGCATCCCCGAATCGACACAACGATACCAATATCATGAATACCCAGGCGATTGGTACCACGGATACTATGACAAATCGACAGCTATTATTTAGCCTGTACAGAGCGGATGCACACACGTTTGACTCTATTGACAGCTCAGCGAATGAAGCCTCCGAGTTGAACGATCAAAAGCAAACATCGTGCCTGTTCGAGGAATGCATTCCTCTTCGATCCTCAATGTATACACAAGATAGGAGCGAATCGTTTGGTGAGTTTCAAGCCGCTCTTGTACTCGAAAACAACAGAAAGAGGTTAGAAGATGACGCGTATGACTCGTTTGAGATGCATGCGTCTAATATAAAGGAAGATCCCCAGATCGAGTCCGCGTTGGCTAAATTTGGGGATCCAGAACTATCGGCAGGGCAAGATCAGCTTGTAACTGAAATTCTGTCTCTGCTTGATCCCTGGAATGAGGAGTCGTTTGATACTGGTCAAGACGCGCCGAGGACGGCAGGGTATTTACTATAGTAGTCCATGCGCGCAGCTCGGTCTTTCTACTGATAGGTTGGCCTATCCATACTTGGTTGTGAGACTAGATAGGTTCACTACTCGTGTTCAATTAAAATGGTTCAAAACAAGAAACCCCCCGAGTGCCCATGCTCATAAGCCTTCTATTATCAGCTAGTGATACCGAGTACTGTTCTTTGGCAGACTGATAAGAAATGGCCAAGAATTGTGGAGAACAGCGACGGGGTTTGCTCTCGAGTTCAGCGACATGCTTCTCCGATGAGCACCGACTATCAGCCGTTCTAGCGCCGCAAGTTTTACGATGTATTGATCTTCGTCACACAAAAAGGTTTTCGACACACTGCCAAGATCCGAACCGCGTACGTTCATATTGGAGGCGATGATTGGTTAACCCTTCAAGCTCGCCTTCAGGTTTAGAACTACGTCTACAATTCTTATCTCTCGAGTGCAATTCGCACGACTAGAATACGATTTAATTAAGTCGCCAGGAACTGATCCGACTAGCCTCTTCCGCAAGATAGGCCGTCACGGACTTTGAAAATTGGCTGATAAGAAAGGGGGGGAGGCTTTCTCCCCTACCAAGTATCCGCCGAGACACAGTCGTCCATCCCCTGTCTCCCACTCGAGAATGAAAAGTGACCGGTACTGGTGAAAACAGCTGAATATTACTATGCAAGAGTTTGAACAGAGCCACGGTGCTTCCATTTAGATTCAATTGTCCATGGCCGGCTTCTTCTTGTCCATCTCCCCCGTAACAGCAGAACAGCGGTGCCTGCCCCGTAGCCGTACGTAGTAGTAGACAATGCGCGCTCGCTCGCTCACGCCAAGCGCCCAATACCCGAAGTCACGGCGTACGAGACCCGCTGCGGTCCTTGCGAAGCTCCGGAGTTAAGGTACCAAACCCCTTCTCGCGAACGGGAAATCTCCGGTCGCACAAAAGGGTCCTACGTTCACTGCATGTTAAGTTGCAACGATTCCGACAGTCATGAAGTCTGCTCGACAGCAGCATATTTTGCTAGAAATCCGGCACCAACTCGAGCACAATGAGCACAATTCCGAGCCATATTCTGCCCGTTCTCTCTCGCTAGCTCGCGACCTGGCGACCTGGCGACCTGGCCTGCTGTGCACAGCCCCCCTCCCCACTCCGTATCTGTTCTCCGCTGTGACCGATTGTGGCGTTCTGCGCCGCACCGCCTATCGTTGGAATTGGGAGCTCTCGACGAGGATCGTTGCTTCGGTAGGTCGAAGGTCGTCTGGAACTGACGCTCTGGGAGAGTCTTGCAGTCGCGTGTTCTTGACGAATACGAGACTGCCTGAAACTGGTCGTGACTGCAGCTTCGAATCTGCTCTACTCTGCTTCGCTTTGGCTCTGCCCTGGCAGCATCCCCGCTTCGGTGTGCCCGCTTGTCTCGTCTCGTCTGGTCTCGGGGCGCGGGCGCAGATGCTTTCGTCATGGCGACGTATTATCGGCCCGGTGCGTGGAGCTACTGACGTGTGTATAATAAGCAAGGCACCTTTCTCCGATATCGCAATGCTGGCTTCCTCCGTTGCCTCTAGAAGCTCACCCCTTGCTAACAGCAACAGCTAAATCTACCCCACGGCTACCTACAGCACTTTTACGCTCTACTCTGCACTTATTGAATGGTTGAAACCTCGTCCGCGTGCGAAACAAATGATCCGCCCGAATCCTCGTCCGGTATATGTGGTTCATCCGATGCCAAAGAAATCGAGTCTGCCGATGAGCCACCTCCGCTAGCCAAGCAGACACCTTCCCCGTTGTTGCAAAAGACGTCGCAGACGACTCCCTCTGTACCCCACAAGCACCATCATCATCATACCCTGAATGAGGCTCCTCACATCACGCAGCCGGAAGCGCTAGCTACAGCGCTCGAGACTGACCTTGACACTGGCTTGTCGCAGACGGCTGCTGCTGCCAGGCTCCTGGTAGATGGCCCAAACGTGCTGGAAAGCGAGGCTAAGCTGTCGCCGCTGACCATTCTCGTACGCCAGGTGTCGAACTCGCTCACGATCGTGCTAATTATTGCCATGTCGCTCTCGTATGGCACGAAAGACTGGATCGAAGGCGGTGTCATATCTGCTGTCATTTTGTTCAACATCACAATTGGGTTTGTACAGGATTTCAAGGCCGAGAAAACCATGCAGTCATTGCTTTCGCTCTCTGCCCCTGTAGCCACCGTCATACGCGACGGCCAGCTCGTCAAGCTTTCTTCTCAGGATATTGTCGCCGGTGATATCGTCAAGATTAAAGTTGGTGACGTTGTTCCGGCTGATTTGCGGTAAGTTTTTTGGGCATATGTATAAATAATAGATGGCCCTAGCTGATGACTTTAGATTGTTTGATGGTATGAACTTAGAGTGCGATGAAGCATTACTTACGGGCGAGTCACTCGCAATTGCGAAGACTCCTGCCATTACGTTTGATGATTTGTCTATTCCCGTGGGCGACCGCACAAATCTCGCCTATTCATCCTCTATTGTAACCAAAGGCCGTGGCGTGGGCATCGTGTTTGCAACCGGCATGCATACCGAGGTCGGCAAGATTGCGGCCATGCTGAAGGCCAATCCTGGCTCCACTGCGTCATCTGACGACGCTTCAAGTGTGTCCTCGGTCGGAAAGTCCCGCAAGGTCGGACAATACTGGTCGTCGGCCAAGCTGTCGATCAAGAAAACCCTGGGATTGGTTGGTACACCTCTGCAAGTCAAGCTGTCCAAGTTTGCAATTCTCCTGTTTGCGCTCGCTCTTTTGCTTGCGATCATTGTGTTGTCCGCCAGTAGATGGATGGTTGACAACGACGTGCTGATCTACGGTATCTGTGTGGCAGTCGCTGTCATCCCCGAGTCGTTGGTCGCAGTGTTGACCCTCACTTTCTCTGTTGCCACAAAAGAAATGGCAAAGGGCCATGTGCTGGTTCGAAAGATGCAAGCGCTTGAAGCGCTGGGTGGAGTCACTGATATCTGCTCAGACAAAACTGGCACACTTACCCAGGGCAAAATGATCACCCGGCGCATCTGGGTACCGGCAATGGAGAACAACCAGAGTATTTCTGTCAACGAATCGCAGCTGCCATTTTCCCCCGAATCGGGATATCTTGCGGTTGGCGGAACCCGTGCTGAGCCAGCGGACTTGCTAGCCGACAGCCAAACCGGCTCAGACGTGCTGAGACTGTTTCTTAGTGCCGTCGGTCTTTGCAATCTTGCCTCGGTTGAACGTAGTACTAGCGAAAAACTGAGCTCGGCTTCGCCTTCCGCATGGGCTGGTCATGGTGAACCTACCGAGATATCGTTGCAGGTCTTGGCCATGCGTTTCAACTCGGGCCGTGAACGTTTGCACGAGTCTGGCTGGAAACTGGTTACCGAGCATCCGTTCGATTCGGCGATAAAGCGCATGAGTGTGGTGTACGAGTCTCCTTCCGGTGAGCAGTACGTGTTTGCCAAAGGTGCAATCGAAGCTGTTTCTGCTGTTTTTGATGATACGTCTACTGCCACATATTCCGACATGATTCACAAGCGCGTGCAGTCAATGACCAGCGATGGTCTTCGAGTGCTTTGTGTGGCCTACCGCCAGCTAACCCCCTCGGCCGAGATTGAGGTCACCAAGCGTGATCAGGTTGAAACCGGACTCCGCTTTCTCGGCCTTGCTGGCCTTTATGATCCCCCTCGTCTTGAGACTCGCGGTGCAGTACTCAAGTCGCAGCGTGCTGGTATCAAAGTGCACATGCTTACCGGCGACCATCCCGGTACAGCACGTGCAATCGCATACGAGACCGGCATCCTGTCCGACTCGATGCCGGTCTCTGCTCTGTCGACTTCGGTCATGGTTGCGGCTGACTTCGACAAGCTTTCCGATCAGGAGGTTGACAGTTTAGTTGAGCTTCCGCTGGTGATCGCCCGATGTGCGCCTGCTACAAAAGTGCGCATGGTGGACGCCCTCCGTCGTCGTCATGCATTCTCTGTCATGACTGGCGATGGTGTGAATGACTCGCCAGCGTTAAAGCGTGCCGACGTCGGTATTGCCATGGGTTTGAATGGCTCCGATGTTGCCAAGGACTCCGCAGATATGGTATTGACTGACGACGATTTTGCCAGCATCGTGCGCGCGATCGAAGAAGGACGCCGTCTTTTCGACAACATTCAGAAGTTTTTGGTCCATCTGTTGATTTCCAACATCGCCCAGGTTATTCTGCTGCTCTGCGGGCTTGCGTTTAAAGACCGCGACGGCGTATCGGTGTTTCCGCTGTCGCCGTTGGATATCTTGTGGGCGAACATGGTCACGTCTTCGTTCTTGGCTATGGGTCTGGGCATGGAGGAAGCTACGCCCAACATCATGCTTCGTCCGCCTCACAACCTCAAGGTCGGCGTGTTTACTTGGGAAGTGATCACGGACAAGATGATCTACGGTACGACCATGGGTGTTCTCTGTCTTGTCTCGTTTGTGATTGTCATCTACGGCGGCAACTCCGGCGAGCTCGGCACTACTTGCAACCATGAATACAGTTCTACCTGCTACGGGGTGTATCGCGCCCGTGCAGTGGCGTTTGCAATTCTGTCGTTCTTGCTTCTGCTGACGGCCTGGGAAGTGAAGCACTTTGGCCGCTCGATTTTTAACCTGAACCCGCGCCGTCACAAAGGCCCATTCTCGGTGCTGGAGGCGCTGTACTACAACAAGTTCTTGTTTTGGGCAATCATCGGTGGGTTTGTCGGCACTGTCCCGGTTATCTACATCCCCGTGATCAACAAAGATGTGTTTAAGCACCTTGGCTTCAGCTGGGAATGGGGCGTAGTTATCGGAGCCTGTCTTGTCTACCTTGCTGTTGTTGAGACCTGGAAAGCCATCAAGCGCAGATTCGGCATTTGGTCTGGCAAGGAGCAGTACAGTCTGATATCGGGGTTCGACGATACCGAGTCTCGTGCTTCGTCTGACTCGTCCTGGTCGGCGTACAGTATGCAGCAGTCGATTGCTGTTCCCGATCCTGCGTATGTCAAGAAAGACAGAGTCAATGCTAAGGAGCGAGTTTTGACTTCACGCAGAGCCAACTGAACGTATAGCGTCTGGTGATTGCCGCCATTATTAATTTCTCTCTTATTTCTTCGGTAGTTGGTACATGACTTGCTTCTTACTTTACCTGTTATTTGCAGCTAGCTCCACTACTAGTTTGCTCCAACAAATTTATACTACTTTATTCTATTATCATGGTTCGGTTTATAATGCTGCCGGTCTTAGATAACCAACGTAAGCTACCCCGGTTGGGTTGGTATCGCGCGGAATTTAGGCCCGATCTGGGCTAAATTTTGTGGTTAAATCCGTGGCGCCAGCTATTTCTCGCTTCAGATGCCTACCGTAGATTGTATATAAGTAGAGCACCAGCTGCTGCCCGCTGACAGGTCCCTGAGATGGAGGGGAAAGACAAGAGAAGAGCATAGATGTGGCCAATCAGTAGAGGCGATTTAAAAAAATGATCCGGATAGAAGCACAGTTGGCTCTCAAACGAGCAAGCCTGTTCCCATGGCGACGGCTGCAAACGCCAGTGTCAACAAGATTACCACCATCACTAGCACAAGCTCGCGGGTTCAAACAGCAGACGTCGACACAACAAGCTCGTGGATACGAATATGTCGACGAATGTCCTCGACCGGAGTTTGACTCGGGTTGCACGTACTGTCGACCGCGATTCCCTATTCTTAATTCCGTCGATTACAACGTGGCTATTGCTGGGACAGCGCCGACGATTGGCAAACATGTCATTGTAGCTACAGGCACCAGCGGTTAGTTTCTTTCTCCATATCAAATATTGCAGTTTGATTAACTGGTGGCTACCAGAATGGCCTAGCAAAACGGAAGCCGACGCAAAGTCGTTACAAGCCGAAATTAGACGACTGCAGTTCAACGGGGTCCGCAGAGATGTATGCACAATCAACCGACGACGGCGACAACAACGTGGATTGGCTAACATATGACTACTGATCTAGCCGGACTTCAATTTTATGATTACAAATAGCGATATACCCCGGGACCCTACTGCAGATCCGGAGCGAGATTGGTCACTGTATGTTTATCCGGATGGAATCTACTTGCCCCGGGTACCCCACGACATGGGGGAGGCTTTTTTCAAGAAGTACTTGGTGCCTAGTCTGGCTGACAGGGTGCAAGACTTTGGCAATGCTGTTCACATACACCAAGGCGAATACCCTCTCATTGCCATTTGCGGACATGCATCTCGAGACGCTCGGTACGTTCCTCCCCCCTTCCCCGCGCCTTTGCATACATACGGAGAGTGCTGACTTGACAAAAGTTGCGGCATAGTTGGCCCAATGCTGGCACAGGAATTCAAGGCAGCGCTGCGAATAAAGGGACTTGAGTTCGACCCGGAAACGAAGTCCGGTGTCCGAGTAGCGCTGGTATCCCACGTAGGCGGGCACAAATACGCTGGCAATGTGATCTACATGAAGGGCGACGAGCACCGCACGTCGATTTGGTATGGTCTTGTCTTGCCTGAGCACGTGCAAGGCATCGTAAACGAGACGGTTATCGGTGGTCGAATTATCAGACAGCTGCATCGTGGCGGGGATTTGCTGTAAATTTTTTTTTCTTTCTGCCAGCCTGTCTAGGCCGTCTAGTCCTAGAGAGCCAGCGGCCCAGATCTCCAGTTACCACTCTCACCGCATTGTACATAATAGTTATTTTTGTTTTGCATGCTGTCATAATAGATGCACACTTATACATCTTCGGAGAGCGCAGGCCGATTTTATCGCCGACGACTGACTATTTACAGAGTAGAGAGCCCCCCACCTGACGTGCTCCATACCGCGGTCGCAACTTTTGACCGCGATTCAGCACGGAATGGACGTGATCACAAACCAAAATTTAAACCCCCCCCCCCCCTCCCCTTGTTCTAGAATACGTCACTTGCTAGCTGAACTAAACCTGCACCGCGAAAGCCTCCGTGTAGCAGCGCTGCAGCCATAGAGGCTTGGCTGGCTGGCGAGCTGCTCAGCTCGGATTGCGGGAGTTAAAAAGTTCCGCGGCGAACTAGAGCGGGCGCCGGCCCGGCCGAGAACTTAGCTAGGCCAGTCAGAGTAGGAACAGTGGTCGTCGACGCCGAGATGTTCTGTGATTTTACTGCTTATCAAGTTGCCATTTCGCAAAGTAATTCACCGACCGACCGAGAGACCGAGAGGGGGGGGGGACCTCTCCCGATGAGAGATTCGGCAGGCGTGTTGGCCTGCGAACAAAGCTCGTCGCCTCTACAGCCTCTGCAACCCCCGGTGCCCCGCGGGTTCTGATAGCGATAGACTTGGAACATCGGCGGCAACCTAAAAAGCCGCCGAGGAAAGGGACGTACATGAAGAGCAAATTAAAAGCCAAGAAGGCACATGGAGAGCAACGGACTGAGCTAATTGCTGAGTTGCAACGGTAAATACAGTTTTGGGTGCTGTCGGGGCTTGCAGACCGACCAGCTAGCTGGCTGGATGACAGCTAACGTCTGCTAGCGACGGCCGGTGTGTTGTGGGTTGTTTGGTTGTTTGGTTGTGTTTGTGTTTGTGTTTGTGTTTGTGTTGGAGGCCTGGCGCGGAAGCCGAGAGTACTCAGGAACAAGATATGCCGCCCTGCAGCAGCAGCCAGTGACTACTGCCAGCCCAACTAACTAAAGAACCCGGCACCGGCACCGGCACCGGAATCGTAACCCGATCAATCGGCCATGCGAGCCATGCCATGCCTCCTTTGACGCAGGGACTGACGAGGGATGTAGACTGCCAAAGTTTGCTACCTTAACTAAGTTTCACCCTGCCATCTCTGGTCGCTGCTGCGTGGCCCGACAGCGAGCGCACAGCAGCAGCAGCAGCAGCAGGCGCAGCAGCAGCAACACAGCAGCGATGTCGGCATGAGCAAATTTCGGCTAGGCCATGTCCGTCTATCCCGGTAGTCGTCGGGATGGGCTTAACTTAACCGCTTATTACCATGGCTGTCGGTTACTTAGTTAGTAAGGGGCCCTGGTCGACCTAGTCAGTGCCTGCAGAAATGTAATCACCGATAAGCAGCAGCTATCTACGTAGCCTATTACGGCCGCTTTTAGCGATGCGTGTTGTGTGTTTTAACTGCTTCGGATATGCGGATTCGGGCCGTCAGCCTCCCGAGCCTAGTTGACGGTCGTCGTCGTCGTCTGTTCTGCGTCGGCGGAGCCGGGCCAAGCCAGACTTCCGCACGTAGACGTGGGCGTTAGCAGTATCAATGGCAATGACAATAGAAGCGGCATTGACAGTAGTCTACAAAGACGTACAACACAAACCCTGCTGTTTGCCATCGCTCTCAACTGGGTGCTTCTGCTTCTGCTTCTGCTTCTGCTACTGCTACTGCTTCTGCTTCTGCTACTGCTACTGCTTCTGCTTCTGCCTGGCCCGAGGCCGCTGTCACAATCAAATCTCCACCACCTCCTCGTTTGGGCGATTTGAATCCGGCTTAGTCTCTGCGCACTGAGCACATGTGCACAATCCCTCCGTCACACTACTTGCAACTCCGTAGCAACCCCAGCAAGATAGCTGGCTGGCCGGCGGCTCTCTGGTACCGGCTGTCAGCCGGAATGGTCTGCTTGGCAGGCTGGGCCTTTCGGCAGAGCGAAAAAAAAAAAAAAAAAAGCTTACGAACAGCCGATACAGTGAAGACTACACAAACAGCATGCCTGTTTTTGCCGTCAATAGTCAACATCGCAATTCGTAAATCTCAAAACCATGCTCGTATAACCCGCCCTGGAATCTCCCCCAGTCGGGATCACGACGAACCCCATCGTCATCCGTCGTTCTGCGCTACCCGCTTAGGCTTCGGCGGCCTCCCTCCCCCTCCAACTGGCGAGCTAGCAGCGACCCGTGTGGCACAGCTCCGTTTATCCCCCCTTGTTTGCCCAGTCCACACGGAGTTCGAACAGGACGAAACAGACGCAAAGGACTTAAAGCAAGCACGGCTTGTGCGTGCTTACCGTCGTGGGCCTGTCTGTGTCTGTCTGTCTGTCTAGTAATTTCACGCACTCTTACGAACCGTCCCCAGGCCTGCCACAAGCTGCAACCACCACAGGTCGGTTGCGACCGCACGATCGACCTTCCCCTCCCACCAGCCTACGGAGTTCCACGTTCACGCTCGAGGTCGGCTTCGAGGTGTCAGACTTTTCATTGGCAGCGGCGCTGACGAGCCCGGTTCTAATCGTTTTTCCCCCCCCCCCATCTCAATCGTCAACCGGAATTTCGGGTCCCATGTCGCCGTCGCCGTCGGCGCAAGCTCACCGTCAACAACTAATTACGGGAGACTTGGTGCTACTACAGATGGCCGCCGGCAATGCTGCCACTGGCATGGCTGCCAGCACTAGCACAACAAGTTCGTCTGGCAACTATCTCGCGCCTGCTCCTGCCAGCTCTGGGTCTGGGTCGGGCCACGATGGCGGAGGCTCGCTGCCGCGGCGGAACAATCGACGAACACACTCAGACTCTCCCTCGAGCTCGTCCACCGTCCAGATCGACGATTGGACTCAATTCCTTGACGCCATTCTCCAGGAACTGCACTGTCCTATTGCAAAGTACGGAATTCCGTCCAACGACTTCTCAGTACTGTCTTGCGGCTGCATCGCGTCTGAACAATGGGCCAGAGCACGGCTGCCAAACTTGCAGCTCAAGGTGTGTCCCAGCTGTGGCAATCCCACCGAGCTCAAACGGCCGGTCGTTCCACTGCGTAATATCTACAACATTGTGATGGACAAACGGAAGGAACTAGGTCTTCCTATCCCGGACGAAGTCGGCAGCGACGAGGAGATTGAAGATGAAAGTATGTTTTACGATCTCAGCCACCAACGTTGAAAAAAAAAAATAAAAAATTTGTGAAACTAACTGCACGTATAGCCGATATATATCATTCCGTGCCGTTGACACAAGCACGCAAGAGCAAGCGGCCAGGCCAGTCCCGTTCGTCGTCAAAGTTGCGAATTGATACCACCAGCGCCGATCTTAACGAACGCACGTCAAAGTATGTACCCTTCCTGAATGTATCTATTGATTATGGGCAGGTGCTAACAACTAGTAGTGATAGCGATTCGCTTAACCGGAAATCTTCCCTGGCCAGCGCACAAGGCAGCCTGGAAGTTATGTCAGATGGCCGGCGCTCGAGTTCAGAACGGTGGAACCAGGCCCCACCATCACCTAAGATGAACTTGGTAGGCCTGTTTTCGACAATGGCCAGGCAGACACTCAATTCATCCAGCGACTCTTCGAACCAAGGCTCAAAGTCGGCCAGAGTCGAAGAACACGACAGCGTTGCTTCATCCTCATTCACTTCACCGTCCTCATATCATTCGGCAACTACATCACTACCCATCCCGCCAAAAACTACACGTACCACATCGTTCACATCTCCAGCGCAATCGTCGCTGGAGCCGTGGAATTCAGCCAACAGGTTCGACATCGCGCCCATCCTGCTCGGTCCAGAAGACGAGGCCCGCGAGAAACGATTCGCAGAGAACTATCCCATATATCGCAAGGATGTGCGGTACAACACGCAGTCCAACAAAGGATTCTCAGTTATACCCCGCGGCAAGCTGTTTGAAGCCACCGCCATCTCGCCTGACACAAGTAAATTTGCACTGGTTACCGAAAAACGATGGGAAGTGTTTGGCATCCCAAATTCGTACAAGGTCGGCCAAAGTCTATTGGTGGCCTGTGTTGGCAAGTCAACAGGCGAGTACGGACCGTCACTGGACACATGCATAAAAAAGGAACCTCATGATAAAATTCGCGGTGTGAGCTGGACCCAGTCTATGGCAGCCATGTCTAGCCAGTTCCTGGTCATTGCCGGAACTCACGGGGTGGTTAGAGTTCACGATATTGACAAAGGCGGCGGCCGGCCGGTATACACCAACGTTTCACCTTACCCGATACGATGCATTGCAATCTCGCACGATGGCTCTCTGCTGGCGTGCGGCATGACGTCGCGGGATCCGGCGTCGAATACAGAGCTACCGGTAATCATTCTCCACAGTCTCGCTCATCTGATCAACCCATCAGCGACAACGGAAATCAAGCCTGTCCAAATAGACATGCCTTACCGGGACCCGCTAAACACGCTCTCGTTCTCTGACGACGGCCGGCTGTTGACGTGCAGCACTGTTCTCGAATCGAGGTTCATGGTGATCAATCTCTATGACCCCGTGAATCCTCGCTTGGTGATACGGTCGTCCCGAAAGCTTGATACGTCGTTCGAATCGGAAGGTATCACTTCTATCAAGTTTTTCCCCGGCAACCGACTGCTGGCCATCACATCGGTGGCACAAAATGCGTACCCGATCATTGTCGATACGAGAATTCCGGCAGTATGGCCGCCGCCAGCGCCGTCGTCACAAGCATCGCACGGTTCGAGCGAGAGCGCACCTCAGTATGGCCGGTCGTACAGCAGCGGGCACGACAGCGGCGGAATGTTAGGGATGGACGACTATGAAGCAGATATGGACTCTCGGAGTGCGATGTTCAGCACTAAAACCCATTCCCCACTACTGAATAGCAGCGGCACTGGCGTGTCCCCAAATCCGTCCGGAGGAGGTGGCAACAGCAGCAATTCCAACACCGGCAGCTTGCTTCAGCCCAAAATGATTACACGGTTTCACGAGGTTGGAAGCACCACCCACCGAGTCGCAGTGTCGCCACGAGGCAACTCGCTTGCATTCGTGGACCGCAGCGGGACTGTGTTCCTGTCCCATTTCGTTCGAGTCGAGGGCGAGAACCGGCGGGTGGTCGCCGTCGTCGACGTCACCAATGCAACCAAGCTGTCGGAAGCAGCGTCGATTGCGTTTTCGCCTAACGGTCAAAAGCTGATCATTGTCGATCGGAAAGGAGTTTTGTATATAGAAGATTTTGGTGCCGGGCCCGAAAGCGGTGATGCGTTGAAAAAGTGTCGGGTCATAAAGTAAATAGTGTATTTGTGAAACCGCTTCACGATTTCGTTGTAACTGATCACAACTTTTTATAATGTTCATATCTAGATCTTCTGCAAGAGGTCGCCACTGCCGTAGCTGACCGACCCACTGGAGATGCGGGAGCAATCGCAGGCCTCAACCTGTGAAACGTAATGGGCTCACGGAAAAATGGCAAGGCAGATTGCAGAATGCACGTATTATCGATCGATCCCTACTGCTCAGATCCGCACCAGCAGCCTAGTATGCCCCTACTCTGCGGTTCAATCGTGTGCTTCTTGCCGTCTTGAAATGTTCCGCTACGCGGGGGCGCAACTAGATGCCGCATGGTCTATCTGAGTTTTCAAGCTACTACCCAGATTGGTTGAAGTGAACCGGGTTATCTACGCAGTTCTTGCCTTACTCTCAGCTTTTTAGAACTTGTGCAAATTTATAAATATTCGCTACTATTATCTGCATTACGTTCCCAGAACTGTCAATGTCTACGATTGCTATCAGTGAGCCCCCCCGCCGCTCTGTCATAACATCTCGTTGGGCTAATCCGGCGTCGGCCACCAAAACAGGCACCCGGAAAAAAGAAAAAAAAAAACGCTGCAGTCGAAACGGGACCTACTATAAACTCCCCACACAACTATCGAGAACAAACAAAGGAAATATACTTCTGTTATCAGCTCGGTGCAATTTGCCGACAAAAAAACCGACTTAAACATATCCCACACTCGTTTACACAACTATTGACACTATAATGTCGCTTGCTCGGTCGGGAAGCACTTCGTCGCAGTCAGATATTGACGTCGTTGACTCGCATGACTTGGCCACCGAGGTCCACACTGCCACGGCCGCTGCGATTGCTGGCTCACGGCCGACCCAGGTCACCGTCAACCCCCGACGGATTTCGCAAACTCCTTCAACGTCCTCCACGGTGTCCGGAAGCACCGTAACGCCTGCTGCCGTCGCTGCAGGTGGTGGTGCTGCTGCTGCTGCATACAAGAGCAGTCCGCTGGTACCCCAGCACGGCTTCGACGAGAACGAGCGCATGAGTGCGGTGGCAGCTGCCAATCCACCGTCGCCGACCGCCAGTACGACGAGTTTTTTCTCCTCAAACAGTATGAATGCGACCGATACCGACGCAGACATGACTGATGCAGACTTCACTGACGCACGCGAGGGCGATGACTTGGAACTGTCGTCTGTCGACTCGAACAGAACCATTCCTGCTGCTGCTGCTGCTGCTGCCGCCGCCGCCTCCACCGGTGATGCAGGCGATGCTACGAAAGGGGTAGATACGCCTGCCGCACCTGTATCGTCGACTTCGAAAGCTGGTCCCGGCGCAGGAGCCACTGCCGCTGCCTTAGCAGTCCCAGCTGCTGGTGCCGGTGCTATTGCTGCAAAGTCCTCGTCGACAGGAAAACCTGTGGCACCACGTGGTGCATACAAAGCTACTCCCGGTGCTGCTCTACCTGAAAAACTTGCCGCGAAGAAAAGCAGGAAATGGACGTGGATCATTGCCATCTTGGTGTTCCTGGCTGTTGCAATTGGAGTCGGTGTCGGTGTCGGTGTCGGGGTGACAAGAAATCGGAACCATAACGATAACAACACCAGCTCTGTTGCCGGTAGTTCAAGTGTTATGAGTACTGCTGCTGCTTCAGCCTCTTCAGCACATTCTTCCGGTGCTGTATCGTCGTCAGTCGTGGCATCTGCTACCGGCGTACGCTCGCTTTCCAGTGTCGCTTCCAGTGCTGTATCGTCGTCAGTCGTGGCATCTGCTACCGGCGTACGCTCGCTTTCCAGTGTCGCTTCCAGTGCTGTATCGTCGTCAGTCGTGGCATCTGCTACCGGCGTACGCTCGCTTTCCAGTGTCGCTTCTTCATCCGAGAGCGCTAGCGCAGCCACCTCTCGGTCTTCTGAGCTCGCGTCTTCATCTGCATCCGTATCAGCATCTAGATCCAGATCTACGTCTAGCGCTGCGGCTACAAAAGTTTCAAGCACTTTGAGAACATCCACAACTACACGACTTGGCTCGTCTGCTTCTCGTCGCACGACCTCGAAGACGTCAAGCGCAGCAGCAAGAACGACATCGGCCCCATCAACTCGTCTTTCCCGCGTGCTGTCGACGAAATATGCGACAACCGAGATCCCATATACGACATCGAACTACTACGGCGTGTTTCTGCTTACCAGTACCAAGACCGTTCCTGAACATACGTATACCAGATACGTGACTGTAAAATAGAGTGGCGGATTTGCATCTCATGTGTCTTGAGTTGTTGAACCGACCGTGACCAACTTTTGTTTCTGCGTTTATCGTTTTCTTATTGGTCTTTTTTTGTTCGAATATCCTGAGCCGTGATTGTACCCTGTAATTTTAAAGTATCTGTGTTTTGATAGTTCGTGTATTTAATACAGTTTATCTACAATCTTATTCACCACCATCGAGCTCTGGCGAGTAAAACCCGATCTAGTAATTCAAATGCACATGTGAATTAGGTATCGGTTTACCATTTGACATCTCTTTTGTGCCTTCAAGGGTCCCGCAAGGTTCGCTTGCGAATGAAGGTAGGGTAATCGTGATATGGCGGGCGCGACCACTTCAGCGGGAACCGTGTCTGAGAGAAATACGCAGCCAATACGCGAGAGACAACCAGTTCGAGCCTGAAAACGACGGACCACGTTGTATACGTTAGCTTCACGATATAGCATGCAGCACGACAGGAGTTGAGATTCCGAAGAAAAGAATTTTAGCTGTGTGCATATTAGTAAATTGAGACTTCTCGATTACTACTAGTCACGAGCCTGTCTGTCTGTCTGTCTCTGTCTGTCTCTGTCTGTCGCTGCTCATAATTTTCTAATCCAGCAGCGCAAATACCGTCCCAGCAGGTTCGGTTGGTTGGCAATTGAACGGCTAACCACTCAACCATATATACTCGGGTTGAGAAAGGGACGGCAGAATCTGTTTAGCACGAACCTTGACGATGCGTTGCTCACTTCAAACCAGCGGGGGCTCGTGGTGGTCGACGCTTTGGCAGTTCTGGTTAACTCTCACGTTTGCTCTGGCTGTTGTCGATGCCAAAAATGCCGCTGGTGTTCACTCTGACAAGTTCGACCCAAAGTACAAGCCGCTGGGCCAAACAGTGATAACTCCTATAGGCCACCCGGGATTGTTTATGGTATGCTACCGGAAAGCTTGAAGCTTTTTTTTTTTTTAAGTGGCGTTTGAAATCTAACATGAGGGACTGTAGTTTACAGGGAGATGGCATCGATTCAGAGAAGTGATGAAAGCTTCAGTGTGGCCCGGTACTTACATGACTTCGCTTGTGTTTGGAGACTATTGCACGTTTGCACTGAAGTCAAGGGTGTTTGGTCCCACAAACCTGACATACGCCATTTCGATTGATGACGGTCCTAGCTTCGAAGTCTACAAATACGCCGATCCGGCAGTCACAAAGAAAGGTCCGGTGCTGATCACGATCGACTTGGCCCAAGGCAAACAGGTGTCTAGTGATCCGGAATTGGTTCCGGAAGATACCGGCAGCCGTGACCCTCACACCGTGCGGATAGTATCGTCTCGACGTACGTCGCCGCTGTCTGTGTTTGGAATCTACCTTCCCGTGAGCTTGATTCGTCAAGATAACCAATGGATCAACCTTGAGAAAACACGGCCTTACATCGAGTTCGTGGGCGGTCCCGAGTACACCGAGGAGTCATTTGCCTTGTCCAGCGCCGAATTCCGAGCCGCTGATGCGCTCGGGTTCCGACATGCCCATGTTACCACGGGCGACTGCTTATCCGAAAACTGCACACAAGTGACAACATCCATATCGCTTGCCGAACAGTACTTCTTGCTCAATCCTAATTTCAGAGATTCATACTACAAGCGGAATCTCGAGCACTCGGGATTTTTTGCGTTCCATCCGTCCAAGCTCCAGCCCGTGACACCGCAATATATCATAATCAACGTCGGAGACGAGGAGCTAGCTCAAGGAGTTGCCCCGGAGATTTTTGGTGATGACTTGTTCCAATTTCTCGCCAAACTAAGACTGGAGGCACACCCAGACGCGTATATTTTCGTCACAATCAAACCTGGCCGCTACGATGCAGTCGCCAAAGCAGTGGTTGACCATCTGCACGACAAGAAGATAATAGCGGTTGCTCATCCAAGGCACGAAACGGTGGACGGATGGGTCAGATTACTGCGAAAAAATATTGTGCCTCTGTCTGAAACTCGGTCACATCTTTATACGTCTCTGAGCAATCTACGACAAGCGGCGCTGTCCTTCAGTGAGCCATTAAGCTTGCCCTTGGCCCAGTCAAGCGGCTGGTCCAAAGTCGGACTAGCTTTTCTAGTCGGTGCCAGTATATTTGTGATCTATTCGATGCGTTACACTGTCCGATTAGTGATCTTATCCGTTTTTGCCAGATTGGTCGGTCGGCGGCCAATATCGGCGACAGGGCGAAAATCAGAGCTCTCTTCCAAATTGTGGGACTAAGTAGCGGAGTGTCCATTCTCATTCTACTCACGACAGACGAAATTTATATTTCTTTGACTTACGACGAGATTTAAGAATATGTATAATATTGTCAAGAACTATTTGTTTGGTTATCCACTCCTTAATTTTTTCTTGTTGAATGTATCACAAATTTATAGTCATCAGTATGACTTAAGTTCCACCGCTCAAAATGCACATGCAGATATCCCCGAATCAGCAGCCAATTTGGTAAGATCCAACTGAGAGCCGGATTCCAACCCTCGTAGACAGAAAGAAAAAGAATAATCTCCCAATCATCGGCGAATTTAGTCAACTTCTTCCAATCAAGGAGGTTTGGCTGTCAGCGCCGCGTTGCCATGGAACGCGGACTTGTTTACATTACGCCTGATTGGGAAGTATGTACACAACCCATTTGCCCCAGCGGGACATTTACTCCTACTATTTCGACGGTTGAGGCGGAGGTGCTTCCAAGGTCCAGGATTTTGTGAGTGACCATTGCCAGATACTTGTATTTCAGAGTCTCGTTTGGAGGAACTCGTATAGGCTCTGTCATTAGCTCGTACGACTATTTTTTCATCGAAACGACCCGATCACTAAGCTCAGTTTGACGAAGAGACGAGGACACCAAAAATAGCATCATCACTCATAGTCTGGTAGACATGTCTAGCAGTCACAACTATTTTCACAGTTCACGATCACGGCCGCCGCTAATGGCGTCAGCTGGCCTGTTCGAGTCTGTGGATTTGTCGTTCTTACACGATGATATCGAGTCACTCCGTCGTCTCATGTTGGACCTACAATCGGTCCGACTGAAGCTCGACAGCTTGCACCCTCAGGGAGACGTTCAGTGGGCGGCAGATGGAATTGATGCTCTTGTTGAGCTCGAGAAGAACTTTATTAAACTACAGGATCAAATCAGCGATGCTCCACCTTCAGACGATCACGACGTTGAGATGATGATCCGCCAGATCAAGGCCATGGTCAAAAGCATCGGATCGGCGCTGTATCATATTCGAGAGCAGGTTGATACCGCACTCGAATGGTCAGAACTCCATGGAATGGTTTTTGTTGATCTCGAGCGAGAAATGGAGGACTGCATCGATATTGTCAAAGCCTTGCAGCGCAGCAAAATTATCATCTTTAGCCGGCCAATAAATGCCGAGCATGTTGATATTGGCGGCCTCACAAGGTCCCTCCAGCAGAGTCCAGTACCCGGCTATGGGAAGCTGATTAACCTGACGGAAGACGATCGCGAGGTAAATGCAAGGTAAGCTTTCGTGATGACAGCAGCTACGATCACCAAAAAATAACCGAACTAACAAGTCAGCCTGTTCAGATTGTCACAAAAACTGCAGCCACTGCGAGCAAGCTTTAGCTATCTGGATCTACGAGTAGATAATTTCAAGGAAAGGTTACACAAATTCTTTCCCGAGACTTTGAGTGAGCTGTTGGAAGAAAAAGAAGAGCTATTTCGGAGGTGGCAAGACCTGCTTGCCAGTGCCGATGACGCCAAACGCAAGTTTGGAGAAGAACGCTGGACTGCATTGTTGCGAGATGCCATAGACCAAGTAAAAGCTCCCGAGAAATGTCATTTGTTGTTGAGGGACACATTCTAATATTTAGGCTCGCGAACTAATGACAAGACTTGAGCACTGCATATCCACGATCCCATCGGTTGGTGGTACAGACGTGTCAGGATCACCGTCTCCGAAAAGGTCTGTACGCTCATATGAGACCACAGCAGTATCTGTATCTTCTGAAGTATCCAAGGTTATGGGCCTATTACGAAAGTGCCAGGACGAGAGAGTTGCCAGTGAGATAGTACAAAGGGATATCATGCATCTCAAAAGCTTTTGGAGTGATTTGCAAGAGCGAATGGCCGACGCCGACATGCGTTATGGCTTGGACGTGTGCTATAAAATGTCCGTCTCCGACAAGTCAGGCGACTCATCAAGGCTATCTCTTGACTCAAACATTTCATCCAATACGGGTTCCACTTTTGAGCTCACTTTCGGTCCCAGCCGGTCTTGCTCAAATGCTTCTGGTGCCTCATTAGAGTCTCTTACTGATGGTTCCTCGCCTTTCGAAGAGCATCCTATGTTGAGAACGCCCGTGATCAAGCGGGTCGATACGGGCAACATGAACACGCTTAGTGTAGCCAAGACTAGAGCGTCTACTATGGAATACGGATGCCACTCGGCTTTACCTACTCGCAAGCGTTCGTCTACTGCTCAAGACATGTATGAAGCGCCTCACTCGACCTCGAAGATTCCTCGCCCAGTTACTCCATCGACGGGTTTCCGGGAAACGAAACGCAGAAGCTCAGGTATTCCACAGCCTGTCTTTACCACCTCAGCGTCTGAGGTGCCTCCAGTTCCAAAAATACCCGGGTCTGCTGTAACCGCTTCAGTCTCTTCTCGAAAGAGTATTGCAGTCACCCCGTCTCGTAAACAGAGTCATATCATCGGTACGCCAGTCAGAGCCAAGACACCCAAGACGTCCGACAAGACCGGAACGGCGAGAAAATCTTTGGTCGCGGTACCACCGCCTTCAACACCCCATTACACTTCAAAAACAGTCACGGCAGCCCTGAAGCAGACTCCTCGATCAGTATCGGGTAGCAGTATGGCTGGCGGCAGCATGAAATCCACAGAAGGCTTATCTCCATCGAAGGATCCATTTGGTCCGGTCACTAGTTCTGCATTAAATCACCGTGCGAGTACGCCTAACTTGTCATCGTTGGTTAGGAAACCGTCTAAGGGCAATCTTGTCAGCAGTAAAGCTTTAGCTAAAGATATTCCACCGGTGCCCGAAATTCCTCCCCAGTCAAAGCTTACGGGCTCCCCAAGCAAGATATCATCCGCAAGCCGGTTTAAAATACCGTCCGGTCTCTCGCCGGCGTCACAAAAGAAGTTCTACATCAACTATAAAGGAGGGGCACTGCCGGATGATAGCGAAGGTGCGGCAGACGCAAAAGAGCCGGTTCCAGTTAAGACGGTCAAGACGACCACTGCTGCGCGGAAGAGTATTGCGACTGTGAAAGAGAAACCTAGATGGAGATGATAGACCAAGTTGTATTCAAACCTTCGGGCGAACAGACGTGTTGAGCGTCCCTCTTTTTTTCCTTTTCTTTTCTAGTTGAAGTTTTATTTTTGATTTGTTGGAGTGGCTGTGACGGTGGTGGGGTTTTTTCCCTTAAAATTTTATTTCGTATTTTTGTTTTAGATTCTGCCTTTATGAAGCGTTGTTTTAATTTTTGGGTAACTGAATCGGTTTGCTGCATAGTTCATGTACTACCTATTAGAGGACGCTTGTTTGCATGATTACAACTCCAGTAGAGTTTGACTGGGTTTAGATATATTGAAAAGACTAGTGAAGATGCATGTTGCGATGTTAATAACGCCTTGAACGCTAAGCAGATATCACCAAGACATATTTCGCTACATGTTTCCTAGAATAACAACATTTCAAGTAGTTAGTATACAGTACGAGCCGACGCTGATTGCGGGTGTCCAATATGGAAGATGATAAGTGTGTAGCGAGTGTTGGTTAAGGAGCGTGATGCTGGTGCTTCGTAGACAGCAGTATTAGTGAGCAGGCCGTGGACCAATGCGAGAGAGAGTGTGTGTGTATGTGTGCGTGTGAAGGAATGTGATGCGAGAAGGCAGTGATGTCGAAAATCTGGCCTTTTTGTAGACGATAAATGAATGTATAATGGCCACAGTAACCGTGTGGATCCACAAATGCTGAAGAGCGGAGGCCAAGGATTTGGCGTGTATTAGAGAAACAATGCTGTAGAGCTGTGAGTGCATGTGTTTAGACGTTGAGTCTAGTTCATCATTACCCATATGGAACCGTAACCGTAACCAGTGAAACCGTATGATCGTAAGCGCGAAAAACAAAACAAAACAAAAAACAAAATCATGACATTAGGGGCAGTAGGACTGTAGTGCTAAACAACATTATATAAAATTGAACTTGTTGAAATTGCGCTTGGACCCTTGATCGTTTGGTAGCTGTCGATTAGGCACGTCGAGAGAGTTTACACTGTACATGTCGGCACCAAATTCGGTTTGCGGATGGTACTTGTACATCGGCACGTCCAGATACGAGCTTTCGTCTTCTTCCATAATGGGTTGCGAAAACGGACGGTTGAAATGTGACGTTAGCTGGTGGTGGGATTTGAGTCCGCTCGCGTATCGGTCTTCGTATCGCGGGCTGGCGTAGAACGACAGTGAAAACCTCGCCCGCTTCTCATCGATGTCGCCGTTGTCGGCAGTGATTTTGCTGCTGTACGCCAATTCCGACGGGGCGACAAACATGAACGCAAAAATGGTGATAAGGCAAACTAGAATTGAATGCACCGGCAGGGCCAGCATCGTGACCAGCTTGTACGGAGATGGCACTGACTCCGTCGCGTCGACTCTGTTGCCAAGTCCTCGATAGCTTAGCTCCGGGATTGTCAGTATCTATCCGAGCAGTTAGCACAACTTCTTGCATTGTACCTGCACCAGGAGAATATATCTTACCAAGCTCACGACAGCCGCGAAAACAAGAAGCGAAGCAATGAAGGGATAGCCCAGTTTGGATACCCTGAGGCCATTGATTTGAAGGTATATCCACGATCCGGCAACACCGGCTAGCAGGAGTACGATCAGAACGATTGTTATTGTCAACCCACCGATTGCGGTCTTCGAGCCCATAAACCAAATCAGCGACTTGGTCTGACTGAAGCAGGTGCCGTACGCTGTACTGTCGTTGGTATAGAGCAAATAGACCGGGATCCACAGAACCACGGTCGCAACTGAAAAAAACAGGAAGATGATGATGGTCTTCATGACCACCCGAGCGTGCTTGAACCGAAGCTCATCGGTTTCGACCGAACCGAACGATGTCAGGATGGATGCGTTGGAACATCTCGCCGACTCAACAATCGTCGGCACGACAAGCGCCAGTTGAGCTGCTGGCAGTCCGACCGACTCTAGCCAGATCAAAATCGGCAAGACCGACGTACCGTTCATCTCGGCGTTGCATTCTGACTGCCCTACCCGGGACCCGACGAGGATGTTCAATACCGCACTTGCGCAAGTGATCAGAGATAGGCACAGAATTCGCCATTCAAACGCGCCAAACAGTATCGGTCCCTTTGACCGCATGAACGAGCCGAACGTCTGAACCCGCGAGTCGACAACATAGTGGGCAGCTATTCTTGTAATTGCCAGCGCTGGAGCAATGGCCGATCCTGCCAGGGCTACTATAGACAGCACGACAAGGATATTCATAGCGACACCGGTAGTACTGATTCAGGTTCAATCTGCATCCGACGACGTGAAACAATCAAAAAAGACGCTAGTTCCAAGCTGTACTACTCTGACAGGTTTACGGCAACGGCAATACAAAGAAGAGATATAAAACGAAGAAGAAAAAACGGAAAGACAATGAATGCTGGACAGCGAGCGGAGACCCTTTTTATTAACCGCGACTTGCCATAACTCAGTCTTGCAATGGACGACTTGACGACCCACGCGAGATTCAGATCTGTCTAGCCTAGAAAACCCCTCTACCCCCTTGAGCATACTTCAAACCAACGCGAGCTCTCGCAAGGTGGCTGTCGGTCGGTATCTCTCGATGGTTCCTGATCGCTAAGAACGAAGGGGGGGCCTGTGATTGCCGTTCCGGGCCAGCGCGACTTGCTCTTAACGCGTTCGCGACGCGTTTCTTTTTTTTTTGGTAGTCGCGGTGTCGCGGTATGTTCCTGACTTGGAAACGGTGACAGGGCTGTGAATGAGTTGAAACCGGGAAACAATCTACCGACGTTGGTCTTATGTACGTGCTAGGCTCTTGGATGGTTGCTGTGCTTATCCTGCTGATGGTACTAGCTGAGCTCGAGAAGACACAATTTCTCGATGATGAAGATGACAAAAGCTAGTCCAGGCTGGCGCTTACTTACTTGCACGCCAACTCGGTTACTCCAGTGTCAAGTTTCAAGTTCTCGCATGCACACGCCTCCTTGTTTGGCGGGCTGCTCAAGCCTCATTGTCGTCGGGAACGCAGGTAACCTGGTTATTTAGAAACGGCAACCCATCGTAGTCAATTCATTGTTAAACGTTTGTGCCACATTGGAGGCCTGAGCCTTGTCACGTACAGCCGTACCGTGCAGCATTTGCGCTCGCCGCGTAGCTACTGGCTTTATGGCTTGTTACACTAGGAGACTGACCAGTGGCGAAATGGATTATCAATTGACGAAGAATAGAAAACATTTATATATACAAATAAAGAGAAAATATAAAAACAACAGTATAAAAATTAAGTTGGCACAGAACTCACGCTACTACAAATGTTGATGCATTTCATGAGACAAACCCCTCCATCTAATTCATCGCTCGAATCTCTGGTCCGCCGGTCGGATTGTGTGGAGGTGGCGGAGGGAAAAAATCAGGCGGCAGAATGTCGTTGCTGGTATTTCTACCGGCCCGATTACCGTCTGAGCCCTTGCTGTCTTCGCTGTCTTCCAGAGCCTTATCCCAGACCGAGTTTCCCTTCTCGAGAGGCACGTCCCCAAAAACGGTAGAGAACACTTCCGAGAACTGTTTCACAGGTACTCCAGTCAGACCTTCCCTTATGTTCTCCGGCAACGCCTCCCAGTCAGCCAAGTTGGCGTACGGGAAAATCACCGTGGACGCTCCACCGCGCTTGGCAGCAACCGTCTTCTCCCGCAACCCGCCAATTCGAAGAACCCGTCCGGTCACAGTGATCTCTCCAGTCATGGCGATCGATGGCTTGACCGGCAAGTCTAGTGCTAACGAGATCAACGACGTAGAAATTGTCACACCGGCTGATGGCCCGTCCTTCGGCGTGGCGCCTTCAGGACAGTGCATGTGGATCTTGGCGTGTTCAAAGAACTCGTTGCGTGGGTATTGCAGCGCCAAAAAATTACGAGCAAACGTGTACGAGATGATTGACGACTCCCTCATAACATCGCCCAGCATTCCTGTCCGCTGGAAACTGCCAGTCTTATTCTTGGCAACTGCCGCCTCCAGTACTGATTCAACGTACATGATTGATCCTCCCAAAGATGACACGGCAAGACCAGACACGACGCCGGTTGGAATCGAGTCGGCAAATATACTCTCAGTGTTGTAGATTGGTGGTCCAACGTAATCTTTCAGATTGTCAGCGGTGATGCTAACATGCACCGTCTCAGGAACCGCCATCGGTATATGCTCAACCTTGGCATCGGCGTTGTCGGCAACAACAGTCGGCGCCACAGCTCCCTCCTTGTCGTCGTCGAGCTCCAGTTGTGGTTCCGACACTGGCGGCTGCTCTGTAAGCGTGATCGGCTCCGCTTCCAACGGCTTGTCTGAATGTTCCTCAACATCTGTCCCAACGTCCTCAACGATCTTGAACGCTGCCTTGCGGTAGACTTTTTCAATCTGTTTCTTCAAATTTCGAACACCACTCTCACGACAGTAGTCATTGATCAAAGTATCCAAAGCTTCCGAAGTAAGGTCTACGTCCACATTCTTCAGACCAGACTGTTCTTTTGCCTGGGGAGCCAAGTACCGAGTAGCAATAGCCTTCTTCTCCTCGGCAATGTAACCCGATACTTCAATCACCTCCATACGATCCAGCAGCGGTCGCGGAATCGTGTCGATAACGTTGGCTGTGCACACAAACAAGACCTTTGAAAGGTCAACCGGAACATCCATGTAGTGATCCAAGAAATTGTTGTTCTGCTCCGGATCAAGCAGCTCCAGAAGTGCCGATGCAGGATCGCCCTGATGTCCCCGGCCAATCTTGTCGACCTCGTCAATCAAAATAAGCGGATTCTCTGACTGGCACTTCTTCAGAGACTGGATGATACGACCTGGCAATGCACCCACGTACGTCCGTCGGTGACCCTTTATTTCAGCTACATCTGTCAATCCGCCAACGCTGAATCTCTGGAACTGGCGGTTCAGGGAACGTGCGATCGACTTGCCGATGGATGTCTTGCCAACACCTGGCGGTCCGACGAAGCATAGGATTTTGCCGTCGACATTACCTCGCAGCTTGCCGACGGCGATAAACTCGAGAATTCGATTCTTGACGTCCTGCAGTCCATAATGATCTTCATCAAGAACCTCGCTTGCAGTCTTGAGTGAGTAGGTTTCGGTGGTTTCAATGCCCCAAGGAACTTGAGTCAACCAGTCCAAGTAGTTTCTGGTCACATTAAATTCTGAGGAAGAAGTCTCGAGCGTCGACAGCTTGTTCAGTTCCTCGTTGAACACCTGCTCCGCCGCCGCAGGCATCTTGAGCATCTCCTTGCGCTCGCGGAACTTCTCCATGAGCTTGTCTTTGACATCGGACTCCATTCCAAGTTCGCGCTTGATGCCACGCATTTGTTCCATCAAAAAGTACTCCCGTTGCCGCTTCTGAATCCGGCTCTCGACATCTTTGGTGATCTTTGCCTGTAATTTGGCGTTCATGAGTTCCTTCTTAAGTAGAACCAAATCCTTCTGCAGGCGCTCCGCTACGTCTACGGTATCAATCAGCTCCTGCAGCTCATCAAGTTCACCGGCAGACACGGCAGCGGCAAAATCCGAAAGCTTGGTGGGCTCGTCGAAAACGTTGCCGGTGGACAGTGACAGCGTGAAAGCGGTGATCTGATCGCGAAACAGCGGGTTCATGGCGGAAATCTCCTTGAGCAAACTGACGATCTCTGACACAATTGCGCGTACGGTTGGATCATTTTTATCAACTGCATTGTCTGGACGGGTCTCGATTTCAGCAGTGGTGACTTGTCCGCGAAGTGCGAGCCAAGGTTTCTCTAGATCACCTGTAGCTTCCACTAATTGTTAGATCTGTTATACAATGAAGAAAAAAAAAGAAATGCGTACCATCTGGAGTGACCACATCAAAGCTGGCCACGTCGCTTTCGCCCATGTCCGGGGACACATCGGCAGCAGTCACCGGTGTCTCAAAAGCGAAATCTCGGGGGAAGTTGAGTTTCTTTGCTCTGATCCGTCGATGGGGGAAGAGCACTATGGTGAGGCCCTCCTTCTGGTTAGCGTCCTTGATGTTGCTTTGAGGGAAAATGCTTGTGATTTGAGCCAGTACGCCGTTGTGATACACGTCGTCTTCAGCTTCGACCGATTCCATCTTTGGCTCGGCTTCGCGATTTAAAAACACTCCCACGAATGGGTGACCCTTGCGGTTTAGTTCGCGAACAGCCTCGATATGCTTGTCGTCTCGCAGCACGACGGCTTTGTAGAAACCAGGAAACAACGGTCTGGCAACAATAGGCAAGACCATAACTTCAGGGATATCATCTGGAATGCCAACACTCGCACCATTACGATAGGGAGGAGCCGGGGTCGAGAAATCAGGCAGTTGCGACTTGTTCACGCCGTACGACGGGTTGAGTCGGGACGCATCTGACTTCTTGTGCGACTCTTTAGCATCTTTCGCATCTTGCGGCTCTTTGCTCGACTCGGACTTCTTTTCGCTATCTTCAGCCGCAGAGTTCTTGTTGGTTCCAGATGCCTTTTTGTCGCTGACAGGAGCTTCGGCAGCAGCAGCAGCAGCAGCAGCAGCAGGTTTTGACGGCTCATCCTTCTTGGCATCGTTCTTGTCGCTGGCGTCTTCTGCAGGCTTGTTGTCGTCAGCCTTGTCTGATTTCGGACCACTAGCGCCGTCATTTTTGCCATCATCGTTGTTTTGTTTGAGTAGATATGCCGATCGTGAAAACATGCGGTGCGGTGCCAGGCCGGCAGCGGGATGCGATCCAGACACTACCGACGTCAGCCTGGGACGAAGAAGCCTACCGGAGCATCGGGTGGGCGATCCCAGAACAGCGGCAGCCCGTGCTCTTGCGACGGCAGCAGACGAGGATCGAGGCAGAGAACGAATCATGGTCGTGCGGGAGAGAGTGCAGCCAAAAATGCCGTAGAAGCCGGCAGCGACGACGGTGTAATATGCGTGTGCGTGTGACGAGTGGCGCGTGTGGGCAGGTCAGAGATCAATCAGCAGCACGCCCCAAAAGACAAGTCAGCGCCTGGTTAGTCTTGATAACAAAAATGCAGAGTGAAGCAGCTCGTGCGATATGGGTCAGCTACCATGCAGGAATGATCCAGTCCAAAAAACACCAGAGGTGGTGGTGGTTCGTTCGGTCGGTCAGTCGGGGTCGCCTTAGAATGTCCCGGAGCGAGAGGCCCAGAAGCGTCTGCCCTGACCCTGGGGATGGATCAGTAATCACGACAGGCACGCAACAACTTACCAACTAAAGCTGCGCGACAGCGATGAGCGGTTAAGAGTCCGGCTAAGTTAGTTCGTAGTTACTGCTAATTACGCCGAAAATAAATAGCTCTAGAACTAGACTAGTACTAGTTGCCGTCAGCTGACTGTGCCCGGTTGTCGCCTGGCTTGCTTGGTTGGAGAAGGACTGGGCCTGGCATCGACGCACGTGACCACCGGGGAGGGGGGGGGGGGGGGAACTGGGCCAAGTCGAGAACCGGCCCGGGGGGGGGGGGGGG